>WHYT01015931.1:373913-458958 GCA_009806455.1 Tetrax tetrax | reverse complement strand
TGATCAGAGGGCTGGAGCACCTCTCCTATGAGGACAGGCTGAGAGAGTTGGGGCTGTTCAGCCTGGAGAAGAGGAGGCTCCGAGGAGACCTGATAGCGGTCTTCCAGTACCTCAAGGGGGCCTACAAGAAAGATGGGGAGAGGCTGTTCAGTAGGGCCTGTTGTGATAGGACTAGGGGTAATGGGTTTAAACTAAAAGGGCGTAGATTTAGGTTAGACATAGGGAAGAAATTTTTTACAATGAGGGTGGTGAAACACTGGCACAGGTTGCTCAGAGAGGTGGCTGTTGCCCCATCCCTGGAAACATTCAAGGCCAGGTTGGATGAGGCTCTGAGCAGCCTGATCTGGTTGGAGATGTCCCTGCTCCTTGCAGGGGGGTTGGACCAGATGACCTTTAAAGGCCCCTTCTAATCCTAACTGTTCTGTGATTTTATGAAAATAAAATGAAATGCAGCAGTTAGGTCTTCTTCCCTGTACCAACTGCCTGATAATCAGTTAGCCACAACTATCAAACTGATTCCATTTCAAATTATAAAACAGATGAGGAACAGCAAAGTATGGTCAACAGATGTGGAAACTTATTAAATTTGAAGATTTAAAGCTCAGTTTTTAATGGGTTTGTAAAAGATAACACTTTTTTTTTTAAAAAAAAAAAAAAAAGAATGTTATTTAATGTACATCTAAGAACTTACCAGTAAGCTGTTTCTCTTAGTGAGCACCAGTTCTGTAATGACATAGAATCAACTACTAGTTTGAGTTGGAAGGACCTGTGAGGGTTGCATGATCCTGCTCTCTGCTCAGGAAGGCCAGTGTGGATCAGGTGGTGCAGGGATTGCCTGGGTGAGTTTGAGTGCTTCCAGGGATGGAGATTTGACATCTTTTTGGGCTACGTGTTCCAGTGTTTGGCTAGTCTTGTTAATTCCATCTAAGTGGAATTTCCCATGTTGCAGCTTGTACCCGCTGCTTCTCGTGCTTGCAGTGAGCACTTCCAATGAATGTCTGGCTCTTTATACCCCGCTCTTAGGCAGTTGAAGTCCACAGTAAGATTTTACTTCAGTCTCTTCTTAAGACTGATCAGCCGCACTTCTCGGACTCTCATCATACATCGTGCAAAAAATATGTTAGGTGCCTGCAGTCATGTTGTCTTGTGGCACCCATACCTGATGAAGCTCCTCTGCTTAGCTTAGGAACTCCAGTTGACTTCGTAGATGAAGTCACTCCACTCTCACCAACCTGTGAGCTGTAATACTGCGTTGGGCTTTCGGTACATTTGTGTTCATGATAACTCTTGAACTTCTATGCAAAAATGCTTACTATTCCTGACCATAGTGACAGAAAGCAGCTAGATAGAACGTAACTGTGCAGAAATTATGTTCTTTTCATTTCTATTTGATTTTCTTCAAAGAGGTTGGGTCATGAATAAGTCGCTAAAATAAATGAACTTCAAAATAGTGTTAATCTTAACAGCTTAACATATTTTAAGAATTATGTCATGACATTCTTTTTAGAATTGGGTGTTGTCCTGAGCTGCTAATAATAAAATGTTTTAGCAATGAATAAAAATGGATTCTATTTTAATCAGTGAGAATATTCCAGGGTGCATAAGCTCCTCTGAAAACTCAGGATCAAATTCTGCCCTTGAAGTCAAATGAAAGGTTTGCACACAGGTCAGAAGGCAGGCTTTGGTCCATAGTGTTTTGCATGGATAGTCCAGATTGGAGGATTTTGTAAGGGAAAATACCGTGGCAGAAAAATCTTGTTTAAAGATATACTGGATCCTAGAGAATATTTTAAAATGTGGAAACATTTTTCTTAGTCTGTTGTGCTGGTAACTAATCAATTCTGTGTGTAGGCAAGAAAAAGTGGTCAGTGTTTTAAAGAAACAGATGAGTGCAAGTGATCATCATGCCTTAAAAACAGGGTCTGCGTTCAGTTTAGACTTCAGGGTGTAGAAGCGGGAGTATCTTACATCACGGAGTTTGAAACAGTGGTGATGTTAACAGAAGTTCGTGCTCTTTCCCTCCTTACTTTTCTGTTACACATCTGTTCTTAAATACACCAAGGCTGCAGATGAAAGTTATTTGAGCAGTTGCTTAGAAATGTTTGCATACACTTTCAGTTGGTTTCCAAAAGTGTTTATGTGGTATCTTTATAGAAGTGTTTCAGCTTTGTTCATGTGGTTCTGTAGCTGTTACCCTTACGTTTCAGTCTCTGCCTTGGCCTCAGCTCTCACCCAGAAGGTCGTGCTTCGACATTTCAGATCGCACTCTGCCCAGGGCCGATGTGGTTGACCTGTTGGGCAGGTGGGCTGGGCCAGCACAGTAGGCTTTCTTTTTTGAACTCTTCCTAGCAAAGTGAGATCAAGTAGCTCATGGCATATAGTACAGCTTTAACTGTTATTTTTCGGTCTGTGCGCATGGAGTTAACAGTTTTGTAGTGAAAGAGAAATACATTCAGTCTGCAGGAAGGACTGAGGAGTGAGTCATTCAGTACATTTTACCCTTTTCAGTGTGTGTTGTTGCAGTGAACATAATATTTCTTTCCTAATGGAGTTTGTGTGGTACTACTGTTTTAATTCCTGATGTCTTCTGGAATCGTAAAATACTGTCTGCCCATTATCCTTGTGGAGTGGTGGAGGTTACCACACGCTGTATCTTATGGTTGGGGTACTGAAGCGCAGAAATAAAAGCAAATGTTGTCTAAGGTAACAGCATACTGTGTGCGCCTGGACTGAGAAATTTGGAAAATGGCATTGTTAATAGTATTTGTATTCAGAGTCATATTCCTTTTGTCCTCCTGAAACAGAAAGTATTTATGACTTCTTAAATTCAACCCTTGGTTTTCATGATTCGGAAGTGAAGAGCACATGGTGTCCAGCTGTGAAAAATTTGGTTTGTCATATTTGTTTTACAAGAGAACTCTGTTTCTGATGTAAGAATACAGTCTGTTTCTCTGTGCTGATTTTTAAACTTTGTCAACCGTGAAACTGTTGCACGTGTCAGCATTCTGCTTTTCCTCCAGATATATTCCACTTTACTGAAAAACTGTTTTTTTTCTTCTATGAACAGTTCTAATTAAATTTAATTTTCAGATTACAGCCTGCCTGTTTATCAAGTAGGACCAGAGTTGTCTTAGAGTTTGCAGAAGGGATCTCAATTATGGTTAAATGGGCAGACTTAATCTTAACTTTTTCAAAAAACTCTTCCGAATATTGATTTTGCAATTACATGGTAACAGTAACTTTTATTTAGAGGATTTTTTTTTTAACATTGGGGAAAAAAAAACCCACCACAATCACTTAAAACTATGTTGATGTTGATTTAGAGAGAGGCAAAGAAATATATTTTGCCGGTGTGCAACATCAAAGGAACATTATGCCTTAGAGTTGGCTCTAATTTCCCAGTTTCACTGATTTCCCAGAGAAAATTCTTTTGTGGAATAGATGTAATTCTTAATTTAATGCTACACTGTGACTTTTGTGGCCAAAATTACTTAATGATCTGTGCTGATGGAGCATTGACTTCAATGCTATCCTTGAAGTTTGGGATGTAGCATATCTACTCATGCCGTGGTTGTTACATGCATAGTCAGCCTGTCAGAGCTGTAAGGGATAGCCAGAATCCCATGTTCAGACTGTAAATTAGAAGATGTATGTATATGAATTTTCAGACGTGTATATAGGTGAGTTTTCACAGGAAAGTTCTAAAGTGGCTTTTCTCTGCTACCAGCTGTTGCTCCCCAGTTAATTCCAAATCTGTGCTCCAAAGCATCAAAATACTAGAGCTTCTGAGAAAACAACAGCAAATACTTTTTTTTTGCTATGTAGTCAATTTTTAAAGTCTAATTCACTGAAATTTATTGATGTAAAAAAAACCATTATGATCAATAGCCCATTGTTTTATAAAATTTCATCCTCTATAGCTTTATTTTGTATAAGTTGAAAACATATATCAAGAAAAGCGTTGGATTAAAGATGTTTGTTTTTCTACCTTTTCTACATATAATACTGTGGCAGGGACTTGGAGAATTTCCATATAAGCACCTACAAACATAATTGGTAATTTGTAGCATTCCATTATCCTCCTCCCTCAATTAAAAAACTTGTAATTATTATTTCTAGTTTTCTGTGATAATGACGTGAATATTTTCCAGTCCACGTCTGTTTGCTGTCCAGAACTGAATTAAATAAGTGCTGCAGGAGCATATTTTAGTCAGTTTAAACATAGCGAGGAAATTTAAAATTGAATGAGTGGCTCTGCTGTGTGACTTTAGAACTATACTGTGGAGAGGTAGAAAAATATTCTGGCCCAAACTCCTTCTCAGAGGAGGTCTGATCAAAGTTAGATTGTGTTGGTCAAGGTGTTGTCCAGTGGGATTTCTACATTCCAAGGGTGGACATCCCTTAGCCTCCTGGGGCAATCTGTTCCAGCGCATACTGTATTTTGTCTTTTGGCTTGGTCAGGAGGTGCCTGCTCAGGCAAGTTAGCTTGCTGGCCTGTGCTCTTTTATCCTTCAGCATCCCATGTGAGCCTGCCTGCTGGTTCCCCAGAGAAGCCATACTTTGCTTCAATATCATTTTCTATTTGCCTTCCTCACTTCCCTTAGTTTTCTTGTTACACGTAAGTGCTTACTATTAACATCTGGGAGTTGCCACAAGAGCGTCAGGGATTGTTTGCAAATAAAGAGTAGGCTTGGCAATGTTTTAGGTGACAGACCTTATGTACATGGATTGCTTATCTGGAAGTAACGCCTGATTTTGATATTAAATGTCTCTCTAGTTCTCTAAGTTTTCAATAACCCGTAGCCTTAGTGTTTTAAACCTTTTATTTCTAAGTAGCAAGTCTTTCATACAATGTGTTTTATCTAGTATCTCAGTATTAACTTTTTTCATCATTGAAATGTCTCTTTTTCAGATTACATATTTCAGTCTGTGGTATTATAATAAGCAGAATCAGCGCAGATGGGTAGATTTGGACAAGCCACTGAAAAAGCAGCTGGACAAATATGCCTTGGAGCCAACTGTGTACTTTGGAGTAGTGTTCTATGTGCCTACTGTTTCTCAGCTTCAGCAGGAGATTACCAGGTAAACTTCATACATGTGTCTATAATTTTGCTTTCAGCATTCTGAAATGTATGTATGGTTTATTTAAAAATTGTCTACTTTCCCCTCTCTCACCTCTATAGAAATGGAAATTATTACTTTAGTCAGAATTTATGTTCAAACTGTGTATTTATTTCACTTTTGAATATTTAAAGTATGTGATAAACTAAGCAAACAACTAACTTTTCTTGTGATCTTAAGAATCTGTTCAAACCTGGTTTTGATAATAGGCATACTTGCATGTCAGAATTTTAATTCTTTTATCCCCCCACTCCACTTCCCCCCCCCTCCCCCCGCTTTGAATTTTGAAGCATTTAGGGCTTAAGATAGAGGCTTCCCTGGGTGGCTGAAAGGGGCATGAGAACTCAAGAAAATAGTGGTTCAGACTCTGGACAAACAGTACAACTAGTAGTGGTTGCATGTACCAGAGATGACCTAGGAAATGTTCATATTAAAGGAAAAAAAAACCGGTGCCCTGAAAGTGTTAACAAAATGTACTCAGAAGTTGTAATGCAGAAATGAAAGTCACTGTTGTGACTGGAGGGATTTACAATGTTAGATGTATTGGAAGAGTATGCAGCAATATAGCAACAGTGGATTGAACATTGTAAAGAGGAGATAATAAGAATATTAAGAAAGGAAGAGGTAAAAATAAAAAACGTGAGGGTATGGTATTAGATAGAAATTATGAAGATTCTTTGTTTTAAGAGGCAGCAGTCTGATTCTGCAGTGATACGTGAAAGCTAAGGGAAGAGTTAACAAAGACCATGAAATAGCAGGTCTGAACGATGAAGAAGACTGCCCTCTACACAAACTGGGAAATGCAGAGAGGAATAGGGAATGAAGGCATGTTCATCTGCACTCTCTTTAAATTAAGAAGCCCATGTTAGCTTTTTCTTATTTTCCCATCTAGGTATCAGTATTATTTGCAATTAAAGAAAGATATCTTGGAGGGCAACATTCCTTGCACACTCGAACAAGCAATACATCTGGCTGGTTTAGCTGTGCAGGGTAAGTAAGGCAATTGTGCCAATTAGCTATTACTGCATTAGAAACTTAAGTGATTTGTTTTCTATTGCATGTTTTCTCCTTATCACTCAAAGACCCAGTTCAGTAAGTGATGAAAGGCTTGCTCCTTAGAACTTCCTCTTAGGGGCTGAGGAGGGAGAACCAGTGGGGTCAGTGGCCCCAAACTTGCTGGTATTCCTGTGCAGTCCTCAGAGGTGTACCTGGGTATCTAACTTGTATTTTCAGGAATTGGGTTTGAATCAGACATTGGAGTTTCTTTGGGGGCAAAGGCTTTAGTCATCTGCTTACATTGACAGACCTTTCATCTCTTTCTGTTAATGAAGACTCTTTATTCCGACATGGTCACAAGTGAAAGAGACATGTTTAATAAATAAGCAAATTTGAATGTACAGTAGTACTTGTATCTCCACTTTTTCTCCCAAATGGACTAACACCTAAGATTATTTCAAGTTAGTATGCAAGACTGTTAACAATTCCTATTTTCAAATCACTCCTGAGGACCCATTTCTGTGATACCCACATGAAAATGGCTGCTTTATTTTTCCTAACTGGGATCAGATGGGATAGAGTATACACCAGAGAACCACCAGTCCTAAGTCTGTCTGCACTGATCGTGTCTGGTGTTCCCTGCTAACATGCTTGTTTGGTTTTAAATCTCTGAAAAGAAAAGTTTTTAATGGCAACAGCTTTGTTTAGTGTGTTTGTATATTGTTTCACAGTGAATGCTGTTCCAGTATATCTAACAGCAATTGCAAATCTACCAAAATTGAAAGGGACTTAAAATCATTGTCAGTACATACAACTTAGTTTTTCTTTGTCTTTTTTTTAGTTATATGTGTTGGTAGTATTACATTAAAGACAATGGTTATGTTTTTTGAAAATGTGGTTACCAGTGGAGTAAGGTGAATTATATTAGTTCCTTGTTTATATAATAGTGAATCTGTTTAATCCAAGCCAGAATTAAATGGTCTTTGACTGTCAAAATCTTGCTTTGTTATTTTCATATCTTTGGACAGTGTAAATGTCTTTCTGCTCAGTAAGTTGTTTATAGAAGTCTTTCAATATAATCCTCTTTCCAGATGGAAAATATTTATCCTTTTAGCTTTCACATTCCTTTTTCAGTCTTGTAAAAGAGAGAAACTGTATATGTTGATAACACAGTGAAAAAACAACTCAGAAAAAACACAGGTTCTAAATTAATGTGCTTCGATGACTGAAGTAGCTTATGCCAAGTAGGTTAATTAATTTTAGCTTGACCAGAGAAGGCTCTGAGATGGTCTGCTATAGCTGACTCTGCTTTAGGCTAGGGTGAGACACTAGATGATCTCCAGAGGCCCCTTCCAACCTCAATGATTCTGTGATTAAAAAACCAAACAAATAAATACCCAAGGAAGTAAGGAACTTGGAGCAACACTGATTATTTTATAATTTCTTCTGCTTTCCTGTCCATAAGGATAGGAATTATAAATTTTTCTGAACAAGGTGAAAAGATAGGATGTGTTTTTACTTTTCCTCTTCATGAGCATTACTGGTTAGCTTGTTCCATTGTTTTACTTTCAGATAGTAATTCAATAGGATGGAGATTTGCTACTTGGAGGTCCTGCTGCAACTAATGGGGTATTGAATCGTTTTGTTACCAACGTTTGAATGCAATAATTTTTTTTTTTTATTATTTTTTAGCTGATTTTGGAGACTATGATCAGTATGAATCTCAGGAGTTTCTACAAAGATTTGCTTTGTTTCCAGTGGTAAGTACATACTTTAAATTGATAAATTTAAATTCTTAAATTGATAAATTTAGATTGGTAAATGCAAATCATTATTAAAGACTCCATGATCCATCTAGCTCGCTGCTCCCTAGATTGTGAAATTCAGTAAAGATTTCATTTCAGACTGGAGTGAGATATGATACCTCATTTTCCACAGAAGCAAAGATGTTGCAAGATCTTTTCCATTTTATTATCTATTACACTGAAAGGAAGGTTGGGGTGGAGATGGGAAAGTGAGTAAAACCACTTCAAAACCTGTTTATGCTTTTTGGTTTTGTTTATGTGCATTTTACAACATCTGATCTCCAAGACTAGAGTGGAGGGTTGATTCACCTGTGTAAAGAAACTATAACCATTTAATTTTGTAGAATTTTTTGCATTTCATTCTATAAATGCTATCTTACCTTAAGGGCTGGCTACAAGAAGAAAAAATTCTGGAAGAAGCAACGCAGAAAGTTGCCTTGCTACATCAGAAGTACAGGTAATATTTCTAAAACTCTTTATCACTTAATTTTGATGTGCTGATTTCAGTAGCTCAAGAAGTTGGGAATCTCAGAACTCCCATTTAAATGAGTTTTGCACTAGAACATCTGCATTAAAATTACAAGGATTTTTTGCTAAATGAAAGTGAAAAGAGAACAGGATGACCATTAAAATAAATTAGAGAATTCTGCTTGAAAATTAAGAATACAAGACACTATTAAATAGTGTGACTTCATCTGTATAATGTTTCTGAAACTTGTTTATATGAAGTTGTGACACATTGGCAGATCCTGAGGGCAATATAAATGTAGAGACAGTCACTATGCCAGAATGCTTATGATCTTAAGTAAAAGGTAGGTAGGATGGAGTAGTCCAAGATAAAGGAAAGCTAATTTTGCTGTTGTCAGTTCATCAGTGAAAAACGTTTGCAACTATGTCAGTAATACTGATTATTTTTTCCTGTATTAAAACAACAGTTCGAATATTTCAAATCCATTTATCTTTGAAATGCTTTCATAACAAGATTGCATGGCTGAGGTTCAGCAAAGAAAACTTAGCCATGACATTAGGAAAAAAGTAAAGAAACAAAGAGACTGATGATTGAAAAAGTATTGAGAGACATAAGAATGAGCATGACAGAATTTTGAAGGTAGAGATGATGGCTTTTATGAGATCAACTGAGGTTAGGGAAAACACAAGCTTTTGATCCCTGTGACACTACTACAAGTCTGTGAGAAAATGGTCTTTGCCATTTGGTCTTTGATCTAATTAAAAAAAAAAAAAATTGCCTTTACCTACAGACCTTGTCCTTCCTATGTTTTCAAACCATTACAGTTAAAACTCTGTCAGCATTTAGAAAATGGGACTCTCTTTACTGAAATACAAAGCATCAAACTTCACGTTGGTCCTAAACACGCGTACTGCAATAGGAGAAATTCAGGTCTTGAAGATGTGTGCCAGAACAATGATTCTGATAAACTGAAAAATATGGTAACAGTGATAGATGTGAAGACGGATGTGATAATTGTCTGCCATTAGCAGAGATGATAATTTTAACTGGTCTTTGTTGCCATTTATCTCTAGAGATGCCTGAGAGAAACAACTTAATAGAATCAAAGTGTAATGGCTGAGACAAATACATCAGCCATTGGTACGGATGAGAACCGCATGATTTGATGGTTGCCTGGATGTCTTGGGGATGCTTTTCAAACTTTGACAGTGTCAGTCAAACAAAGAGTAAAACAAAGATGATCTTTTGTTATTGACAGTACTAGCTATGCGTTGTTTTCATTTATAGAGGCCTTACTCCTCCTGATGCAGAGATGTTATATATGCAAGAAGTAGAGAGAATGGAGGGCTATGGTGAAGAGACCTATCCTGCAAAGGTAAACAGGGCTGTGGTCTTTGTCTCAGTTGCTTTTTTTCCCTATGTAAAAAGGGTTACTTCCTGCCAAAAATAATAAAAAACATAAACCACACAACCCCTTTTCTCCTCCAGAATTGTAAAAGTATTTTTTTCCTCATGTAACCTTGCTTTCAAAGACTTTTTTTCTGTATTTGCATAACTTTTTCCAACTTCTTACAGGACAGCCAAGGGAGTGACATATTCATTGGAGCATGTCTTGATGGTATCTTTGTGAAACACAAAAATGGTCGTCCTCCTGTTGTATTTAGGTTAGTATTGTTCTTTCTTAAAATATATTTATGCACTTCACATTTTATGTGTTCGTCACTAGCATGGATGACTCTTAGATCTGATGCTTATTTATTCATTTGATAAACCTGAACATAATCTTGTAGTAGTCACACTACAGTGAATAATGAAGTCAGTGGGAATTTTTAATCTTATTGACTGTAGGATGAATTTCTTTAAGCTAGATTAATTTGAAGAGATGAACATTTAATATATATTTGATTGCAAAATATTTATTGATTCAAAAGGAAGTAATTCTCTATACATAGAACATCTTAAGTCCAGAGATGGGCACATCAATTTACTTAGAAATATTCAATTGTAAAATCATCCTGGAGTTCCTTTCGGATATTATCTATAAAAGAAAGAGAAGAGAGGCATATAATAACATTTGTTTCATTATTTTGTATTAAAACGTTGTTTTAGTTTATTATTTAATGTTCTGATAGCTGAATTGTAGACGTAGACACGTCTGCAACTTACCTAACAGTTAAAATTCAGTCTTCATGTGAAGAAGTGGTTCCCACAGACTTCGAGCGGGATTACTTGGGCACCTTTGAACAGAAATTGAAATACATTTCAAAAAATACATATCAAGATCTTTTTAAATGAACCTTAGTAATCTGAAGTTATTGCTAGAGTAAGAAAGGCTTTATTATTAGTGAACTTCAATCTTCTTGAATTGAATTTTTGGCTGAATATGAACAGAATCTTGAAATCCTGTGGTCCAACAGTTACTGGAACTTGTGGTGAATTTCTGGGGTTAGAGAAAGTAGAAAATGTGCTTCTTTCTGTAGTGCTTTTGTTTAATAGACATTATAAATTTAGTAATGTTAACTGTCCTTTACAGAAATCTCTGTCTCTACTGCTGATAGGAGAGCTGATGCCAAGTTCTTTTTAATTGTGTAGAGTGGTAGAACTGTTCTGTTCTGTTTTCTTGCAGAATGAAGCAAAACAGCTCTGCTGTCTGATTTTCTGAGCACGCAGGGGAGAGCAATAAAGCTTTGTCCATGCATTTCACATAATTCCCCAATGAATTGTGAATGCAGTGTCTGTGTAAACAGAAAAAAGTTGTAGATTGGAGAGCATCAGAAAGTATCCATATTCCAATTTCAGGATCCAGTTTTCTTTGATATTGCTCATTAGTTGTCTGACTGTGGGCAATTCTACCAGAGACATTGTCTTGCTGTTTGGGTGGCAAAAAAGCATAGACAAATGACCCGTTAGTACAGTTTACAAAGGCTGGGTTATGCTTCACATTCATTCAAATAATTTAATCATTGTGTTCATAAATGCCAAGGCCTTAAATTTGAGGGGGTCTTTGTTCTACATCAAAATAGAGACATTAATGTTTCTCTGCCTCACACACATGGTGGTGAGTAGCTATAGAAAATGCTATCAGCCACATCTATATAATGAAAATGGAAGTCATATAAATACCTTTAGAGAGACTCTTGTATGTAGATCATGCTTTTTCCCTGTGTTTGTGCACTGCAGAGTGTTCTTGTAATAAATATAGGCTTTATGTACACTAATGTAATACTAACGAATCGAACTACAGCTAGATTTTTCTTATCTGTCAATAAGCAAGAGAGTTCTAGAAAATATGTTTAATAATACTGTAATGGCTTTGTTTAGTGTAGGGTTTTTTTGGTTTGTTTTTTTTTTTTTGTTCCCTAGAATGTATGGTTTGCTTTGAAGCAGTCAGGACATTATAATTTACGGATAACTAAATTTTTCTTTTTTGTTTTAAATAAAAGAACACTTGAAAGAATTTCAATTGGAAGATAAGTAGTAAATGTATTACTGTACACGTTGCACATCTTCAAAAGAGTTAGTTACTTACATATTTTCCTTTCAGCAGTCATTTAATGGATATGGAAGTGATGGTCTGCAACTTGTTCAGACAGATTGATGAACTTTTTATTTGTCCTCAGTTCTTTATTCATATTCTCGGAGGTGGTTCTGTTCTTCAGTTGCATTTTCTGTGGTTTGAAAGTCAGAGCTTGCCAGTCATATTCTGTTCCTTTCATCTGCAGGTGGCATGATATTGCCAACATGTCTCACAACAAATCCTTTTTTGCATTAGAGCTGGCAAACAAAGAGGAGACAATCCAATTCCAAACTGTGAGTAGTTTTTTACTTTTATTTTTTCACTAAGACATCAATAAGTACACAAATTAAGACTGCTGATGTAACTAAAAGGATAAAAACTACTTTTTGTGTATTTAGCAACTTTGAACTGTATGAGTGAGACACAAGTAAGTACTACTGTCTCTGGCTAGCTTTGTATGGGAAGGCATTAAAAAATTGACCTTTTATGTTCAGTACACTGATAAATTTGGCTCAGGTGGTCATAAACATTTTCGTCTATTGCAGTAAAACTTCTAGTATGTTTTATTTTTACTTTTAAATCAGTGCCATTTATAGATAAACATGGTCCTAGAGCTTTGCTGAAATGTGCTATGGCATTCCTTGTGGAATTAGTTTTATGTGGCACATACCATTTGCCTTTGTCAAGAAGGCAGCTGTTGACAATCTTGTATTTTATATATCTTTATATATACACACTGTGAATTATGTTAGTGTTACAGCTGATGAAAGTGTCTTCAACGAAAGGCTTCTACTTTCAACTCTCATAAATCTAGTAAAATTGTTAGGCTAGAGCGTGTGTTCAGGCCCGCAAAATACAATTTTAGGGAAAACCTGGTGGCTATAATGAAGTTATATTAAAACGTGATCAGTCAATACTAATTTAATCTTAAAAATTTCAGTGGCTTATCTGAAAGCAAATGATGAGTATACATATTTGGCCTAATATGCAAATTTTGGTTCTGCTTCTTGGCAGGAAGATATGGAAACAGCAAAATACGTGTGGAGGATGTGTGTGGCTAGACACAAATTTTACAGACTAAATAAATGCAGCCTGTAAGTAGAATACCTTAGCAGAACTCTTGGTTCCCTTGAGGCTTCTATTGAGAAGCGAAATCTTTTATAACCTCTGTAATGTCTTTACTGTCCTTTTTAGTTGGTTGTAATTAATGATTTTTTTCCTTAATATTTTTTGAGAAAATACTTATCACTAGTTTCTCAAACATGTTCTGCCTTATAACGGAGGACAATATTAAACACTGAAATCTTGCCAAAAGTTGTAGTATTTGGCCCCTGCTGCTGGACCTCAGTGCTGTGACAGGCTTTATTTGCTTTGGGGGCTACTATTGCTAGAATGTTTGTGAGCTGCTGGAATCACTGGGATTTTGGCCTGAGTTTGGTTGAACTGCTCTGAAAGGACACACTAGGGAGGCCTTTAAAAGGGCGGGAAGTGTATGTGAAGCACTCCTGAAATGTGCTGGATTGACAGCTGGGAGGTATGTGGTCCTCTGGATATCCATGGAATCCGTATAGCTCAAGTAGCACCAGTGCAAAGTAAATTTAATACAATTCATCAAATTAAATTTAAGTGGGCTGGTCTCCAACTTGTAAATCAAGGACTGAAATTTCAGCTATTCCACTGGTACAGCTTTCCTTCAGTTAGGTTATTTCAGTCAAAGAGTAGAGAATTAGACCCCATAAATAGTCTGTCACAAAAAAAAAAAAAAAGCATGATTCCCGAATGTTCCATTCCTCTTCTTTCTACATAAGAAGATAGCTATAGAGGGGTTGGTCCAAAATTTGCTGAAGCCGGTGGAAAAATAGCAGAATATTTAGTACCACAGATGACTTGTTAGTGTGTTTAGTGCCAATGTATTTCAGAAGAGGAGGACTACTTAGGAATAGAGTAGTCCTCATACCTTTAAGCTTGTAAACCTGGCTGCCTTTTGAGATGGATAAGAAATATTGGTATAAGAAGAAAAGTAGTGCATTTGTGGCATTGCTGTCTGAGTAACGTCAGTTCTGTAGTTCTGTATTGAATATCGGTCTTTAGGATTACTTATCTTAACCCTTTCACCACAATATAGTTTTATTAATAGGAAAAGTCCTCAGAGACTTTTCTGATTATCTCTACTCTAAGATTCCCTGTCATCTCATCCTGCTACTGAAAACTGTCTCATGCATGCCTGTACTAAGTTCAGAATTTTTTTTTTCTTTATCTGTATGTACCTTGTCTTTAGAGACTCCCTGGACTCTCCACCTGAGGAGGGCTCTCAGAAATCTTCCCTCATTCTTTCCCTTCCACGCTTTCCAATCCTTTCTCGTCCTTCACTTCCCAAAGGGTGAGCTGAAAAATCATTCTTTCTGAGATCTGGCAGTTCCTGCATTTGTATTATTCTGCTATCTTTTAACGTCTGTCTCGCTGCAAGATGCCGATTGTGAGTGCATTGTAGGGTGGGGAAAAAGGAGCTTAAGGTTTCAAAACCTTACATCCTGGAGGCAGTCCAAAAAAATTATGAAAATTTATTGCTCTTGGCTTGAATCTTAGAACATACAAATGCTCACGCAGTATAGTCACAGTTTCCAGTTCCTGTAACATCTGTAACGTTACATTCTGTAAACAATCTTATTTCTGGTCTTGTAGAACAGGTAACTTGCAGTATGAGATTTTATGAGGTTCAAATTTGGAACTAGTCCTGAGTTACTCTGCTGCTTTTTCTGCCCTGCTGCAGTGCTTCAGGGACGACATCTTTTTATGCTTCATAGAAAAGAGGCAAAGAAATAATTGAGGTATTTTGGTCCTGGTTTTGTTTTTCTGGCCATACCGTCTGCAGTGGTGGTTTATGCACAGAGCTCTTCCTTTTGAGATTGTTGGGAGGACTATTTAACTCAGGGCCTGGTTCCAAAAAATGTAGAGTGATTTTAACAGAACATGAGAGCACTTTCCAAGGTTTGAAATAGGTCAGGGCGTTGTTGAGAATAATTTCTGACCTTAAGATTTCTTCTGTAGACAAACCCAGCCTGTTACAGTGAATCCTGTTAGAAGGCGGTCTTCGTCCAGGATGTCTATGGTAAAGAGAGCAATATTTACGTTTTTATGTATTTGAATTGACTTTGAATCAGACATTAGTTTGCTTCAGTGAAATAAAATGAGTAGTGAAACAAGACAGGTCTAGTAAGTGATGAGCTGCTTCTGACTTGTAGAAAAAGCTGCTATATAATATCTGAATAATGGAATTAAAATTATTGCAATGAAAAATATTTTAAACACTTGTGTTTTTAGTTCGATTGCTCTGTCTCTAGGAGACTCGTATAGGAGACTCTCCTAGATGTCAGATGGGAAGATACAGTCTTGATTTAGTGGTTTGTGGTTTTGGTTTTGGTTGGTTTTTTTTTTATTATTTCTTGTATGACCTCACCGGAAAAACTTGCATTGTAGATTTAGAGAAAGTCTAAGTCTTAGTTTAAGACTAAGACATTTCGCGTGTGTGTATTACACATTATATATATAATATTATACTTTTTATATATATAAAAATCTTTGAGACTTATTTTTAAAATAAATCAGGAGTTTTTAACTAACAATAAAATGCTTTCTTTCTTAGCCCAAGCCTCAGCCTTATATGATGCCTCCACCACCTCAGCTGCATTACAATGGTCATTATACTGAACCATATGCATCCTCCCAAGGTAAGTTCATTAAATCTAAGGCCACACTGCACAACTTTAGAAGCTAAAAGCTATAATTTGCATTTTACAGCTACTTTAGCTAGGGCTGAATAAATTCATAGAGTGAACATGGGATAGGTTTGTACTATAACACTCATTGAACTACTTGCAGCTGCTACTCTAGGCATATAAGATGTGAAATATGGGATACAAGCAAAGTTAGTTATGATAGCATATACAGCAACTATAGGATGTGGTCCCTTTTGTGAGTTTAAACTGACTAAAAGAGTGTCTCTGAGTTTGCTAGACTACAAGGTGGTAGGGGACTCAAAGGCTAAGTATGTCTGCAAGTTATGGAATTGTTACACATTTCATTGACAAAAGGAGAGAAAAACCCCCAGCCGTAATTAGAATTCCCAAGGAATGTCCAAGGAATTCCCAAGTCATGGCTGCTTTCTTTTTTTTTTTTTTTTGTTTGTTTTTTGGGTTTTTTTTGTTTGTTTGTTATTTTTGATTGTTATGTCTTTAAGTTACTACCCAAAAGAGCTTAATCTAATATTTTCCAAAGTTGCTTCAATTTTGATAGGGACCTTCCAATCCTACCAGTCCTACCTATCAGATAACGATACAGGGTTAAATGTGTTATTAGAGTATGAATTGTGACAAATTTCTGTACAAAGCTACATCTGAAATGTACTCAGCACAGAAGGGACCTGCTGACATTGTTTATGTATATTTTGTGCCAGCGATGAGTGCCAGAATAGGTTTTTCTGTTGACATATTTATAAGTTGCCTGTATTATTTCATGTAATATTCTTTTCCTTTCAGAAACTCTTTAAATCTGCACTTGTTAGGAATGACTAAGTAATGATTAAGAATTGCTTAAGCTGGATAAAAAAATACTCATAATTGGTAAGGGAATAAACACGTTTTCTATCTAGATAGAGTTAAACAAGTATTGATGAAGATACAGGTATATAAATTCGGAATGTAGCTGAATTGTTTCAAATAGTGTTGGAATTATTGCTGAACACAGTGAAAGCTATCATGCTTCTTACTAGCTACTGCTAAATCATGAAAGGCATCTAAAGCAATGACTTAATTGTTCTCTTCTGGAGCTTTTTTTTCCCCTTCCTATTTCAATACACAGCTAAGAATAACAGGGATTTTGAAAATCTCAGACATTGGTTAGCTACATCTTCTTAGAGGATGTCTTTGTTTGATGTCTTGGACATAAAGATTGTTCTTAAACTTTGCTTTCAGATAACCTCTTTGTGAGCAATCAGAATGGATACTACTGTCACTCTCAGACTAGCTTGGATAGAGCCCCTCATGACTACAGTGGTCGGATCCGCAACGGTAGTGTCTATAGTGCACATAGCACAAACTCCTTGAACAATCCGCAGCATTACTTGCAGCCATCCCCCATGTCCTCTAACCCAAGCATTACTGGAAGCGATGTCCTCAGAACTGATTATGTCCCATCACATAGACATAGTGCACTAATACCACCTTCTTATCGTCCCACGCCGGACTACGAAACTGTGATGAGACAGCTCAACAGGGGAATGGTGCACACAGATAGGCAGAGTCATTCAATGAGAAATCTGAACATCAGCAATTCATATGCTTACAGCAGGCCTGATGCCTTGGTTTACAGTCAACCTGAAATACGAGAGCATGCTCATTTCACTTCCCCACAGTCTAACCATTATCCGTTTAACCTGAACTACAGTTTTCATAGCCAATCCCCCTATCCCTATCCTGCTGAGAAGCGCCCAGTTGTTGGGGCAGTCAGTGTGCCTGAGTTGACAAATGTGCAGCTCCAGGCTCAGGACTATCCAGCACCAAATATAATGAAGACCCAAGTCTATCGACCACCTCCACCATACCCATACCCAAGACCTGCAAATAGTACCCCAGACCTTTCCCGACATATCTACATTAGCAGCAGCAACCCAGATCTTATCACAAGGCGAGTGCACCATTCTGTCCAGACATTTCAGGAAGACAGCTTGCCTGTGGCACATTCTCTTCAGGAGGTCAGTGAACCTCTAACATCAGCACGCCATGCTCAGCTGCAGAAAAGGAACAGTATTGAAATAGCAGGTTTGACTCCCAGCTTTGAAGGAATAAGAATTAAAGAGAGGACCATGTCAGCTTCTGCAGCAGATGTGGCTCTTCCGAGAGTTATTTCAGAAGGGTCGCAGCCCAACATTCTGATGGAGAGAACAAAGCAGAAAGAAAATGAGCAAGAAGAAAGTGTGAACTGTGATCATAAGAAAACCCTTTCAGATGCCACTATGCTGATTCATAGTAGTGAGGAGGAAGAAGAATTTGAAGAAGAAAACAAGGCTAGTACAAGTCTTTCTCCACTCCCTGAAGATCAAACCCAGCTTTCATCCGTTATGGGTAGTTACCCTCATGATTCAGTATTGAACTACCCTTATAGCTCTGTTGCTTCATCTGCTGGCCCTTTGCATATTCTTGAGCCTAAATTACACATTACAGAGACAGAAAAGAGAATGAAAGATATGAGCCCCATTCACTTACTAGTAGAAAGCCAGGTACAGAGAAGAGGGGAAGGACTGCTTACTCCATCTATGTCAGAATCTGACCTTACAACATCAGGGAGATACAGAGTAAGGAAAGATTCAGTAAAGAAGAGACCTGTGTCTGATCTTCTGTCTGGGAAGAAGAATATTGTGGAAGGCCTTCCTCCCCTAGGAGTAAGTGGATACCATTCCTCTTGTTTTGGGTTGTTTCAAGTTGCTCTGTAGCAGGAGTTGTGTGGGGGTATTGCTTGAGGTTTGGGATTTTTTTTTAAATCAACTAGAGATGCTTTTAAAACATGTGAATTAAAAGCTGCCTTAAGCTTTACTTTATTTTTCTGGTTTTCCCTGATTATCTTTATTTAGCTATCGTTTGTTCTCTTCTCTGCCGTGTCTGAGTTCTGTTTCTATAGTCCTCCCACACAAACCCAGCTGTGCAGCCTCCATCCAATACACCTGACCTGGCTAGCAACTGTAGAATGAAACGAGATAGTTTAAAGTTGGTTCTGGATCTGCCCTACCTATCCTTATCTGCAACAGAAGCAACTGCTTCCATTCCGCTACCAGCTGTCTAATCTTCCCCTCACCAAAAAATCAGATGCAGCTGAATTTTTACTTTTATTTTTTTGCTTTCTTCTTCTGACCAAGGAGTGGGACCTGATGAATTAGGCAATAAATTCTTTCCTTGCATTCTCATCTTTCCTCCATTCCTTCCCCTTTTCATATCCTTTCCCTTTTGCTTTGCCTTCAAGCTGTTTTTATCTCACTATTTCTTGCTTGCCATGTCTCTTTCTCCTGCTCCAGTCTTATGAAGCCATAGACAGTGAACAACAACAAGTTTCACCTTCCCTGTAATTCCCACCACATAGAAGTATCAAGGTCTATGTGGGACTGTACAATTTCACTGTCAGTCCTTACCACTCACTTTGTTTTAAACTTTTGTTCAGTTATATACAGTCTGGCATATTTCAGGTGCTAAGGGCGGAAGACCATTTTTATTATTATTTTGCCTTTTAAAATTGATTGTTGTTAACTTTGCCTGACCGAGTGTCAAATAGTTTTCTGCACAAATTAGACTGCAGTTGAACTACCATATAACTTCTGCTGCTGTAGTAACTGTTACAGCTGGTGCTACAAAAGCTAATCTAGAGTAAGCTATGTATTTAAATGGCTACTATCACAATTTTTTTGTCTATCAGACTTCCCGTACATGGAGCTGAACACAATTAAATGAACCTTCATCAGCTTCAATTAGTTTCATAATTGTGTATGTTTTTCTAAATCTCCTTCCTCCTGTTTGTTATGTGGATATAGGGAAAAAAAGTGATACCTTTCTCCTTGTGTTCACATTTAGGTAGTCACTTAGTATTTTGTTCTTCAAGAGAGAGATTTTCAGACACTGATGTGTCTACAAAAATTATACCCTGCCTTTTCCTTCTAATAGCTATGTAAATATTCAAGTCAAACTTTGAAATGAAATCGATATTAAAGCTTTTTCACTAGAAGTGTTCAGTGAAATACTTTACAGGTCAGTAATATTTAAGAGTGCTATTGCATAATAGAGAATATTACCTTTCTGTATTCTATACTGAGATGAATATCCTGGTAACAAAGCTGGCCTCCAGCAATGCTTGCACATTTTGCTTTCCAATGAACTCTTACTGTTGTGTTTGCGTTCACTTTGTTTTTAAATGCAATCGCATCCTCCTAGCTTTGTCTTCCTACTCCTTACTACCATTTAGCTTTTGAAAGGATTATTGTTCAAGCAGCATATACGCTCACATTTTCAGTGTGTTTATGTTAACAACCAAACTTAGCAACTGCAGCAATGATAAAATTTTCTCTTACACTTTTAAAAAGAATCATGTGTATCTGTTATTTCATAAAAATTCCCCTTTGGAATTTTTCTCAAATAATAAATGGTAACTTCAATAATTCAGATTCACAGACTGGTTCAGGGCTCAGATCTGTCTGCAGTTCTGTGTTCATATTTTGTATGTGCAGTTTCTTGCAAGCTTAGTCAAACATTTAACTACATACAAATATCCTACAGGTACATGGGCATTGTTATGCCCACTTGTAGGGCATAAGAAAAGTGCTTACAAACTGAATAGTCTAGTAAAGAATCATTTTTATGTATTTTTGGGGTTGAAAAGTGATTCCAATTCTGTCCAAGAATGTTAATTATCCAGAGTTGTCATGTCACACCCTCAGTTGTGAGCTTTGTGGGGACCAATAATTGTCATTCTCATGCAGTTTCATTAACCTGTCTGGAATGAAGACAGACTTGTGTTGTGTCCCTGAAGGAATGTAGTCCCACCACCCTAATCTCTCACTGCAGTGCTTATCAAAAAAAAAAAAAGGTCGGAGCTCTTTGCAGAAGGGGTCAAAGAAGTATCCTTTGCTTAACTGAACTGATCTGATTTCTGCTGTATAACTATCAGATATTTAAGAATATTTACAAGTTTTAGCTTTTCTTTTGCAGGGTATGAAGAAGAATAAAAATGATGCAAAAAAATTAGGGCCTCTGAAGCTAGCTGCCCTAAATGGACTAGCTTTGACTAGAATGCCTCTGCCAGATGATGGGAAGGAAGAATCAACAAGAGCAACAAATGATGAACGGGTATGTTGAAATTTTTTAATGTTTGATTTCTCTTTCACACTAGTGATTTTTCAAAATGAAATGCGTATGAATGGTGCTTTGTGTAGACTTTAAAATACTTCAGGTTCAAAGCAACTCAAATACTGAGAACAGAAACAAAATTAAGAATGGGATTTCTGATTGATAAGTGACTGCTAGAAGTATTGGATGTAACTCAGATTTTTCTTCAAGATTTAAGACAAAGGTGGTTCAGATTATAGTTTAGCCTTTGAACATATAGGAAGCAAATTAACTAGTGTCTACTGCTAGATTTTTGTGACAAGTCTGTTTTCTCTCTTAATTTTTGAGTTTTCCTGACTGAAAATGTATGAAAATCAAAATTCTGAGTGTGAGATTGAACTCAATTGTAATTATTAATAATTCATACATTTTTTAGAATACATTTTGTAGTTAAATTGCATCCCTAGGGTACAGCTTTTGCAGATTGTTTTTATCTGATTTCCTCAGGTGGATCCCTGAAAATATAGATGGTAGTTGTGTCATCTGTAGAAATTTTTAATTCGGTAAAAGATGTCAGATCCCTGACAGAACATCAGGTTCTAGAATTAGAGGATCATTCTTTGAGAAAAATAGGACTTACCTGCTTGTGTCAGGATAGCCAGCGTCAGTAAATAAACTTCAGCCTGCCTTGTGTATCATTAAGTAAGTGCAGGAAAGTGAAATACAGTCAATATCCAGCCTGTGAAGGGGTTTCTACAACAGTGCTGTTATCACACATCTGACAAGGGAACAGCTAGGTACACCAAGGTCTACAGTGATAACTATACATTCTGCAACCCGTGGTCCTTTGGAATCCAGTTCTGAGCGTTGTTGGGCATCCTCAGTGGCAGACCCCCTCTAGCTCAATTTGTTGACAGTCACTGGACAGGGATGAGAACCTGAAGGAACCTGCTCTCAACAGCTGCAGGTTTAAGCAATAGGCCAAGAAAATTAATTACAAGTCACACAGTATAAATTCAGTCTTGGAGTTTGGAGGCTCGTAATGAGATCCATAGGAGGGAGATTTGACTGTTCCATTTCAACACAGTTGAAGTTCTTTTTTAGCTATATATATGCTCTTTAAAGATGCTAAGGGACAGAAATTAACATTGTGGTATTAAGGTACAGTTCTACATTTAGTGTTTGTGTTGGTCATTGATTACTTCCATCCATCTCTTCATGGATTGACCTTTATTGAATTCAGTCATATTATTATTCAGCTAGCTCTGCCCAAAGTGTTGAGGTAAAAGAAGAACCCATAAAATCAAGTTATAAAAAAGACATGTCATTCGACTTTATCTTCAGGCAGTCATGTAGAGGCAGAATAGATACCACAAAACGGCAGTAATTCCTAAAGCAGTTGAGAAGAGGCAATGCAAAGCAGACGTGTGACATGAAAGAAAGTTCAGACTGCAGATATTTTAGAAGATGACTTTAAAGTTGATTCAGTGCCTGTTTCATTGCTCATCTTCATGATATTATCACTTTAAATGAGGGAATTTAGCCTAAAGATAATAAAGGAGTTTGTACAGTTGATGTATTGATGTGCAAATTGCATATGATTGAGGTTTTACACCTTCCTCTGCAGCGTTTGGCATTACGGTTATTTGATACGAGACACTTTTTGATCTGATACCACAGAGCAGTTGCTGTGAGAGGCTGGGGACATGTGACATAGATGAAATTTTCTGGCTAAAATCTTACATATTATTCGTCTAATTATTGTTGGCAAAGAGATGCTGAAATTCCAGAAGTGTCTTATGATTTAGAAAGAACTTGCTTTCGAAATAATAAATCAGGAGGAGGAGGGGGAGAGGCAAGAGTGAGTGGCTTATTGAATAGAACAGATTGAATTATGTTAGTAGAAAAAAATCCTGGGTTTATACCTCAGCTGCAGCACAAGATTCTAACAAAGTTTTGCTGCTCTATGGAAAGTTTACTATCTTCAGCCTAAGAAAATGTGAAATACTGGTAGTGAATGATTAGTTGATTGACTGAGTTTTTAGTTTTTCTCTGTCCAAATGAAAAGTTGACTTAACTTTTTTGTTTTTTAATTACAAGGTTAAAGGAGACCTTTACAAACAATGTGATCTAACGTACTGTATTGAGCAGGACGATTAATGAGTATGTCTTGTTCAAAGGTATTTGAGGTGGTTTGTAGTATAGAATAGCTACCTGGTTTCACCAAATATTTCCTTGCCCAACTAGGTTGTATTTATAGAAACTGTGAATTAATTTTTCCTTCACCAGTGGTATCCACAGTCTTTGTGACCTGATGAAGTATAACAGGCTTCTTAGTTTTCACTTGAACAAAATTCCTGCTAGTTAGAGTTGCTTCTGATTATTCTTATATGTTTATAAAAATATTAATAGTTGGAAAAGCATTGAAAAAGTATATAGGAGAGGAAAATACATACATTTAATTGTTCATGAATTCCCTGTTAAAATAGGCTCACGTTAGAATGTGACTTTGTATGGTTACCTATGTTCTGTCTTTCAGTGTAAATTTCTGGAACAACGGTTAGAGCAGGGGATGGTGTTTACTGAATATGAGCGCATTCAGAAAAAAAGACTTATAGATGGTGAGTGCTCAATAGCTCGGCTTCCTGAAAATGCTGAAAGAAACCGCTTCCAGGATGTCCTTCCTTACGATGATACCAGAGTAGAGCTAGTTCCAACCAAAGAAAATAACACAGGTTACATCAATGCGTCTCATATCAAGGTAAGAGAAAATACTGTTGGAGAAATGTTTTCCTGTTCATGTGGTAACTAAAAATGGATTTGTGTGTTGGTTTTGGTTTAGTCAGAAGAGTGAGAATCCCTCCATTCCCTCTCTTTCCCTCCTTCTGCAGACATTTCTTTGGGGAAAATAGGGACCTGTGTTTCCTCATTACCTAGAATAATGGAGGGTTAATTATTGCAGAGATCTTATGCATTTCTGTGCATTCTGTGTTGATATATTGTCTCCTTTCTCCCTCTCATCTCTTTGTGGATTGGTGCTAACAGAAGGCATGTCTGTTCTTCCCAGACTTAAGAAGGCAAATAGCTTTATAAATCATAGTTTCTATACTTCAACTCATTCACAAATTTTGAGTAACTCTTGTGACCCTTCTCAAACAAGATAGTATTTACAGCACCGGGGGGTGAAAGCTTCTCTAAACCCGAATTGGCCAGAATATCTTATATTCACAAAAGAGAAATACAATTTCATTTAGTTACTTTTATATTATGCTTATGATGTAAAATACATTTATTTAGCTATGTGCCTATATAATTTTAAATATTGTCTATCTCCTGCATCTGATATGACAAGATGCAGCTAAAAAATGGGAAGTAGATGTAACTCACAGTGGGCTCCTACTTCAGCAGCATTGCTGCCTTTTTTCCGATTTGTACACTTCAAATTGCAGACTTAAGAATTGGGGAAAGGAGTTTTCAATCATTACTAATCTGATGTCTTTCTTTTTACAGATCTCTGTTGGTGGCATAGAGTGGGATTACATTGCTACGCAGGGCCCTTTGCAGAATACATGTCAGGATTTCTGGCAGATGATCTGGGAACAAGGGATTGCCATCATAGCTATGGTGACGGCAGAGGAAGTGAGTATAAACCAAGTTAGGCTCCTTCCAGAAATTCCGCAATTATTTTGTTATGATCTGTTAGAGGAAGGGGATCTTTGCTCCAACAATTTCTAGTGACTCATTTGCCATTCTGTCTTGCTGGCTTTGGGAGAAAAATGTGAATTTGCAAACTCTTTCTGCTGGAACGTTTGTTTACTCAGTGAGAAACTGTAACACTGTAGTGGTATTTAATAGAGCAGAGATACAGTTGTTACAGGAGCATTGGTTGCATGAGTATTCTTATGTTTGTTGTTGAGCAAGTGTTTTACTTTTAAGGAAAGTGGGCGAGAAAAAAGCTTCAGATACTGGCCGCGTCTTGGTTCAAGACACAACACTGTAACATATGGAAGATTTAAGATTACCACGCGATTCCGTACTGACTCAGGCTGCTATGCAACTACGGGTTTGAAGATTAAACATCTTCTCACAGGACAGGAGAGAACAGTTTGGCATCTGCAGTATACTGACTGGCCAGAGCATGGCTGTCCAGAGGATTTAAAGGGATTTCTTTGTAAGTTGTATTTAATAGCTTTGGTTTGCGGTTGGTGGTTGTTTTTTGGTTTTTTTGTTTTCTTTTTTTTTAACACTTCCTGTATTATAACTTCACTGTTATATGTGAATTAGCTTTTGATAACTATGCCAAATGTTCTGATGAAAAATATTTCTTCACACTAGCAAGAGATACTGAATTGTATTTTTGGCAGGAAAACACTTGGCAGTTTGTTAAAGTGACTGTTTAAATCTAAAGCCAAATGTATAATTTAATAAAAGGTCAGACAGATAGAGTAAAACATAATTGCGTCTGATACTACACGTTTAAGTTTGTTCCAGCAGTAGCAAGATGGCCACAAGCCACCTTTGGTGGGGAACAGGGGAACAAGGCAAGGAAAGCCTTACAAAAGTTAGATGATCTTTATTGATCTGTATTGCTTTGGTTGGAATATGACTTGTGATTTATACAGTATGTCATTTTTCTGTGGGATGTCACTTGTTAAATTTTACTTTTCTGGTGGTCATACACTGTAATAGCATGGCTTATGGGGCTTTATCTCCTAAATTTATTATTCTTATCTTGTTGAACTTCATAGCATACTTGGAAGAGATACAGTCAGTGCGGCGCCATACAAACAGCACAGTGGATCCTAAAAACTCTAATCCTCCTGTACTGGTACATTGCAGTGCAGGTGTAGGACGAACAGGAGTGGTCATACTGTCAGAGATCATGATCGCTTGCTTGGAACACAATGAGGTGAACTCTTTTTTTTTTTTTTTTTTTTTTTTTTTTTTTTTTTTTTTTTTTTTCCTCATGCTTTGAATAATGTTAGGTAGTAGAAGAGTAAATAACCCACTAATGAATATTTTATGGCTGTGCATCTGAGCTTTCCAAAGATACGGTCTCTGGAAGAGCTCTTACAACTATGCTTGAAAGAGCTCTTGGCAATTTGACAGGACTTTATAATTTGCTAGAGTTGCCCACTTACATACTGGATACCGGAATGCTTGTTTTGATTCTTGACTCCATGAGATGTTGAATCACTAAGTGCAACAAGGCATGCACTAGACTACTAAGCATATTTCAGGATTTTGCCCTGACTCTGACACTTTTACTTCATGCCTTAGTTGTAATGGATGGTATTCCGGAACATGCTTTGTAGTCGGTCTCTGTGCTTCGTATTAAATATTTTTTCCTAAGTGTAGTACTATGTGCAGTATCAGTCTCAGCAGAGGACAAAGCAGCAGTTTAATGCAATAAAACCTGGTCTTACCAGCTTTCAGCTAGAAGTGAACAGTTGTAAAGTGTTTATTAATAATATAATATGCCAGCTGAGACTCAACAAACTGATTGATGTGTATCCCTGTCCTAACATGGTTACAGACTTTTGCAGCCATTAGATTTGGGAAGACCCGTACTCCATGAGGTAGGCAAGTTCACGTTATGCATATTTCACAGATGAGGAAGTTGAGGAAGGCACGGTCAGTGGTGTAGTGAAGTCCATACTGCACGCATGGGCAATGAATTGTCAGAGCTGAAATTAAGGCAGCTGATTCTGCCCTTAAGTCACTGGTACTGCTCTGAACCTTCTCCTGAGATAGTACGAGCCAGTCTGCATGCTCGCCAGTCATTTGTAATGGCTTGTTCTCTTCCTGCAGATGCTGGACATCCCACGAGTGCTGGACATGTTGAGGCAGCAGAGAATGATGATGGTGCAGACTCTTTCGCAGTACACTTTCGTCTATGGAGTTCTCATTCAGTTTCTCAAAAGTTCTAGACTTATATAATCCCTGCCACTTCCTAAGGGACACTGCAAGCGTTTACAGAAAGAAAATTACAGTTGTCCAGGCAGACCTGCTCTCACTGGTGTTTTCCTCGTATGATGAATCACACAGTTACCTTTTAGGGCTAGTATGTGACTGTTAAGTGCGAGTCAGTGTGACAGTCCCTGCAAAGCAGGATCTTCTCTGGACTAAATTCTTCCCGTGTTCAGCTGCAGTCATACTAGGGAATGATTTTACTTGTCCTGGTCTGTAGTATTTGCATACATTCTTTAGAGTGCTGTTACTCTGGGCAAAATAAGTATCTTATGGAGTGGAAGGACATGGCACCATTTTACTAACATTATGTTTTAAAACATAATTGTTAACTGCGCGAAACCTAAAATCTGTAGATACACTTAGGGTGAGAAACCTGCTCCGTCGGAATGTCAAGGTCTTACACAGTTTCATTCTGCTTTCAATTTTATATTTAGAGCAATACATCTATATTTTTAAAAATGAACTTTTGGTTTTCTCTGGTTTACTGAGCAAACTTAGCAGCTCTTAGATATTTTAAGCTATTGCTTTCAGGACAGTTATTTTTATATTCAGCATTTTTTAATTAAAAAAAAAACCCACAACACCACAACCCAAAACTTTTTAAACAGCATAATATTTTCAGAGAAGACTGAAAATATTTGGACTAGCTTTTCAAAAATCATTCAGAAAATACTAGGGCAAGCTATTGGTAGTCAGTTGTAGTGCCGTGTAATAGAACTGACAGGTGAAAGACGGTGTTAACTGTTGATAACTTCCATTTGAGCGGAGGCATATTTACCTTTTGAGTTGTGGGCAACAAGCAGGGGAAAAGTATTCTCATTATCTACAAGGTTATTGGAAAGAAGTGGATGAGAGAAAGTAAATACTCAGTATTATTCATATATTTAGAGGACAGTTTGATTTTACTGGCTGAAATCAAAGTGGATGCAAATGTTTTAAGCACTTTTTTTGCTCTGTTATTTATGTAGTTAAACTTAGAAACTATAATCATGCATTGTTTCATATGGTAATATACCATTACTAACCTGTTATTTTAGGAAGAGCCTTTTAAGTTGATGAAGTGAGAGAACCAGAATTGGAGTAAGAAGGTGCATAGTGGTGAAGTGGAAATGATCGTGTGAAACATAATGGAAGAGGTGTGGCAGCTATGATTGCTGGTTTACACATTGCAAAGATGACCATTAAAAACATTTACATTTCCAGTGAAGAAAGCCTTTAAAGCCCTGGAAGTTTCTGTAGAGTCCTCCAGATTATTTTGGCAGTACTGGAACAGATTTTGATAATGCTGTGCAGCGTTGCAATGAAGAATATCTCCAGAAGTCATTTGAAAAGACCTGCAGGATGTAAGAGCTCTTAGAGGTAACACTGGAGATGTGGATATTTTAGTAGCTGTGTAGGTGGCTGAGTCAATGGCTGTGGCATGGACCTGAAGATGAGTCGTACCTTTGGTAGTTTCTATTTTGTCCCATGCGTCTGGTCTAATGACGGTATCCCTAAATAATCCTCTGTCTGTGACTTTCAAATGGGGACAGTGTGGTTTCACCTGCAATTTCAAGTATTTTGAGATGCTGAGTTGAAAATCTCTGTTCCAAAGTGAGCTATTAGTTTGTAGATACCTGGTTTAATTTTTAAAAACCCCTATTGTAGACCAGTCTGCAGACATATCTAAGTGTCCATTTCCCTTGATGCCCGCGTAGCGAAATGAAATGAGACTGAAAGTGATTTTTATCACTGGTGAAATTACGTTATTTTTCTGAGCAAGAGTTTGGAAACTATTATGAATAATTAAAATCATTTCAAAGCAATAATTGTCTCCCAAAACATTAATTAAGAATAAGAAATAGGTTGCCTCAATTTCCTCTGTAATAAGCTACTTCCACAAAGAAAAACAAACGGTCCAAATGACATTGTGCTAATATGACATTCTATACTTGAAAGTACCTGATATTAATCTGATGCATTTGGTCTGCTTTCAGGCAGTCTGAATTATTCTGCTCTCGGTAAAAGTTAAGATTGAATATTTTATATGGGGCAGAAAAATGTTCTTTGTAACTATAAAATGACTAGGAAGTATTAACTGTCAAATGTAAAACGGGAACTCCAGAGGAAATCAGTTTCTGAGGACTGATTTTTTTTTTATATATAAATCTTGCAAACAAACCAATTTGACATATCTGTGTTAACGGAAGTCTTGAAAGAAGCAAAGATACTTAGCTATTTGCATCATGCTGTGTTTTAAAAACATTGCAACTTTTTGCCACAGTTCACTTCTATCTTCAGAAGTATTTTTGAATGGGAATGTATGCTCTAAAATGTAGCTTGTACCATTTCCATTTCTAAAGTTCGGACTATGATCTTCATAACCTGATACATGCAGCTTTTAATGAAATATATACAACCACAATTTCAAGCAACAATTTTTAGCTGTTCGGCAGTTACTGGGACAGAACATCAGCTGTGAGGCATTAAAAGAAGCAGTTAAAATAAGCAATTTAATCCAAAACTTAGGGGATTATCTGAGGTGGTGGGGAAATGTCTCTTTCAGCTTTCTTTTCTGTTTTTCTGAAAGAAGTTGTGTTCACTTTTAGAGGCGGTTGCTCACTAATCGGGTAGTCACAGTCTTGATTTATTTTTTTAAGCAGAACACTGCTACCTCCTCCACTTCAGCTTTCAAATCTGTCCATCAGCAGTCCATTTTTGCATTAATAGACTTGACCTTAACAAACTTGACTTTACGTGAGTTTTCCTACTGAAGATAGCAGGATTACTTTTGTGTGTAAGCGTAGGGCGCCAAGTGAGCATTGAAAATGAGCTGGTTGTCTTCTAAAGATACCAAATGAAAATAAGCTTCACAACCTGCTGTAACAAAATTAATTTTAAAACCATTGTTTAGATTTTCAGTTAACTTGTAAAAGCGGCAAAAAGAAAATTCGGTTTTTAGCACTTTGTTTTAAGCCTTGAAAAGGGATGCTTTTTACATGTAGTTGCACTGAAGTATTGGACATTATAAGAACATCCACTGTCCAAATCCAGTCGCAGTGTGAGCCAGAGGTGGATTTATTTGTCAGAAGCTTAAAATTCTGCTATAAGCCTGTCCATTTTGCCAAATGTGCTTCTGTTTTTATGGGGATGAAACCAGATTATTATGCAAGATTTGAGCTGACTTTTTTTAGTAAGAAAGTTGTAAGAAGATATTCTTGCAGTAAATGGCAAAGATGATGCTGATCTCTAGGGATGCAGAGCTCTCAGGGATAAATAAAGGTGCTATGTACTGTTAGGAGACAGATTTGACTGTCTCTTGTGGGCTAGGTGGAAAATGCTTTTTAGGATCAAATTCTATGAAGAGTCAGGAGAAGAACCCATAAATTGTAGTAAGGGCTTTTGCACATTTGGTTTCTTTCTTTGCACATTATGGTTGCTCTAAAGTGAATCTTTATAGTCTTGGGCTAGCAGCTCCTCTTTAAGATTGTAAGTCAGAGCCCTGTTCGCTGCAAAGATGTCACTGACTTAGCAGGCTTAGCTGTAGGCTGCAAATCACTCCTCACCCTGCTCGGTGAGGTAGAAGCTCCATGGCACACAGCGGAGTCCTGCATAGCTTTTCTGCAGCCTGCACAGCAGTACTCTCCTTTTTCTGCTATCCCCCATGGAGAGCAGGAAAAGTTTTATGCCTTAGTATTTCTCTCATTGTGATACCTTTTGCACAAAAACTACAAGTGCAGGGTGCTGTGGTTTACATCTAGAAATACATTTAGTTCAAAGCAGATGAGCAAGGCAGAGTTCCTACAATTTCTGTGGATGAAAAGCTGCTCTAAGTTATCCTCAACGTTTAGGAAAAAAAAAAAAAAGCAATAACAAATAAAAATAAAATACATGTGTATTAAAATGGAAAAAATGAATGGCGTTTTGAGAAATGTATTTTTGGCTCCTTTTGTAATCCCGCGGGTGACATTTGGAGCAATTTTCTCCAAAAATAGCTTCTTAAGTGTAATAAGTAAGACTACCTAAGGCTGCTGCTACATTTTTCTTGTTGGAGCAGCTGTTAAAGTTGAGTGGCTCATATATTTCAATGGCCTCTGGACCAAACTTGGGAACTGCAGGGTTGTTTATCGTACAAGCTAGCTGGGTAATGAGACCGCAGTTTCAGTATCAGTAGCATTACTAAAACCCTGGACTTAACATAATGAACTTGTTACTATATTTCAATAGTTAGTTCAAATTATTAATTGAAAAGAAATAACAGTTCAGTTGCTAAGAACTCTGTGCTTTAAAGTATAGGGTTTGGTGGGTTTTTTTTGGTTTGTTTGGCTTTTTTTTTTTTTTTTTTTTTTTTTTATTTCAATAACTGTGAATTCATGCAAAGCCAGAGCCCAGACCTGCAAGATACAAAATTCTTGCAGTTCTTCCTGATACTGTAGGAATTAAAATGGGCTTATTGCCAATGAAAGCTTGAGCCCTTAAAGCATGAGTATTCACATCTCTGCTTTAAATTTAAATACAGATTACGAGAATTAACCAAAAGAATGCAGCAGGAATGTGCATACATGAAGGTACAGCATTCAGAGGAAAAGTAGCTGAGATAGTTCAGAAGAAATTCTCATGTGAAAGGACAGAATATTGGAAGTAGAGGGTGAGGGTTTGAGGAATGGCTGAAGGCATTTGGAGGAGGATTGGGAACGTTTTGTATCCCAAGTAGAGCTGCTAGAAAGATTGATTCATGTAGTATGTTTTTCGTGGCACGGTTAGGGTAAGTGAACATGCAGTTATAGGTGGTTTTTTTACTGGCTTTTTAAAATGTGACTTTTGAAACTCCAAATATTTCTTTTTCAGAGGCTCTGTTATTTTTACATATCTTCCTTTCCAAATGTATTTAATGCAATCTGTCAGCTCAGTTTCTGTTTACTTACTAAAGGTCAGAGTTTTCAAATCGTGGTCTCTGGTTTTACACATGCAAACTGCAGGGGCAATAGGCATACATGCAATTTTGCAGTTATAATTTCTAATGGATGCAGGTTAGATGATTTGAAAGTCTCAGTGCTTTATGAATGCAGCCAAGTGTTTACAGTAGGTGTGAAATGCACCAGGTTAAGGCTGGGCTGAAAATCAGGCCCTTGAAATGCGGTATTTAACACATGCTGAGAAAATATGTTGCAATGCAGCATTTGCAATACAGCGATACTAAAACTTCAGAGAATCTCTAATACTGGGCTTAGGTAAGGGAAAAAATCTTAAACTTTCAACAGCTGTTGCAAACATGTCTTTAAAAAAAAAAATTCTCAGTAAGATCCTGTTGGGGACCAGCTAACTTGGTGCATTCTCTTGGCATCACGTGTTACTTCGAGGTCTACAGGGGCTGAAAAAAGAAGGGTTTGTTAACCTCCATGAGCATTTCAAAAAACAGTTGCTAAATGGCCTTTGGTTCTATTTTTTACTATTTTCGATGTGATGCTGCGTTCAGTGGTGAAGAATAACCTCCACTGTATTTGTTCTTTAGAAGTCCATTCTTCAGCTCTAATTGAGGAACGAAAATAGAAATCAAATGCAAAGAATCTAATGAGTAGAGTTTACAAAATATCCAGCCTGTGACAAGTTAGAGAGCAAGTATGTAGATACAGTAAAGTTATTTTGGTTCAGATATGCGGCAGGCAAAACTACCAAATTATTAGTTTTATGAGCACAGTTTCAGAAGGTACCTAGCCTTTATAAAGGGAATTTAAATGCTGTTTTTCCATTAGGAAATATTTATTTAAAATTAAGAGACTTTTAAAATACTTCAAAGACTTTGCCAATGCCATTATTTTTTAGAATGGGAGGAAACTTGATGGGGAAAAAAACATGTCAAATCCTCTAGTCTGTCGCTTTGCTAATCCTGGATTCTGACAGACAAGGTGTGCGTGGGCTCTTTACAAAGACACTTCCTTAAATTGCTTTGAAATACCCAACATATCTGTCCTCTTTATGGCCGATCTAGAGGGACTTGGATGGAAATTTTAGAGGCTTGACCTGGCAAATCAGTAAGTATGTACACTCCTGCACATTGCTGAAATTTCTTCATCTAGTTAAAGCAAATGGGTGTTTGAAGTCCTTTCAGCAATTTTGTAGGACTGAGTCCTTACTGTCAGAGTAGTGCAGGATCTGGCTCCATTTCCTTCCTTTTTCATTTGAGCCAGTATGCAAGGATTTAAATGGGACTTTTTTTAAAAATGGTAGCAAACATGAAGTATTATTTTCTAGTTCTAAGCTAGTGGTTAACATGTCTATTTTTGCTGTCTTGCCACCAATACTGTAAAAATGTATAATCAAAACAGCTTTAATTCTTGTAAAACTGAAATGGATTTGTAAAACAATGTACAAATTGTGTTTCATAGGCAGAAAAGCTTGTATTACTGAATGTAATATATGTGAAATGAATATATTATAGTCTATTTTTGCCATGGAAATAAATATTTGAAGCAACTATGAGTTTTCATGTTTCCATTATTAAAAGAAAAATCAGTCAGCTTAGTTTTAGTGTGTAGTCCTAGGTTGGGACTTGACCTTCCGTACACAGAGGTGTTACCCTCTTCTGAAGGGCTGCAAGTACTGTCCTGCATCTCAGTACGAAGATAAAATTTGTACTGCCAAATACTAATAGCTGTCATCTTTGTGGCAGGCAAGCCTTACGCCTTCTACTGCTACCCTATCATTGTTGTTTATAATGTTTTGCATTTTCTAAAGCTATTTTTAGTATTGAACATTCAATTTCCCTGTAACCTTTAAGCGGAGTAGGGATCAAAAGGTTTTGAAAGTTGAAAAACCCTTTCCAAAAGCATGTGAGAAAGGAAACGGTCGGTTGTATACCTAGTGTCATTGGAGCTGCTGCCAATAACGAACAGTGAAGTTTTTCTTCATTTTGCGATTGACATTTAGTCAAAAAGGGAGGTGATGCAGAAGACTTGCCTTGTAGAAGACACCTGGTGCAGCACAACCACATGACAACATGATAAATGAATTGCACACTGGACATTGCAATTTCACACTGGACAACTGCATTTCCACTGTCTTTGCTAAACGGCTGGTGCACTGCCCACTTAACTGTATCAGGAACCACCCGGCTTTTAATTAAAATTTGTCTTCCAGGTATGACAATTTGATGGCATTAACTTAAGGTAAGACAGTAACATACAAGCTATCCATGTGCTTGTCTGATCAGTTCCCAAGTCCTCGGGAATGTTCTCTGCAACAGTTATTGTGGGCGAAACTCCTTATTTGACATAGATTCAAAATCAGAAGAGGAAAATGCGGCTTCTCAGGGCCCTGGGTACACAGTAAAAACATCCAGCAGTTCCACTCAGACTTATATTGGTTGTAGACCTGAGGCAAAGGTTTCTACAGAAACCTGTTTCCCCTTACCAATCCAAATTGCTCTAAACTGTAGCTGGAAGTTTTACATGTTATGATTGCTCTGTTTAGGATCTGATTTATTTCTTTATTTATTTTTTTTAATATCCATTCCTTTTCCCTGAGTGGTCAATGACAGCATGTAAACGTGTGTGTTCTCTCTCTGCTATTTTTGTGAGCATCCCCTGGAAGGCTGGACTCTGTATGAAGACAGAAGCTGCCCAGTGCCCCAGAAACATTGCCAGTTTACCTCCTGCAGCCTGAGAACTGCTTGTGGATGATCACAATTTGTGAGTACAATGGGAACGTCGCTTACACAGGTACTGACAGGAGAATGGTGTTGCAGGAGAGCTGGAACTGAGTGAGGACTGGATGAAAGGTGAATGCTCATCAGCTCTGAACTAAGCAAGTTATTTCGTATCACTGTATTATATCCGAATGGCTCTGTCCGATTTTCAGGCAAGTTGAACTTTCCATCATCAGAATTCACACTGGAGTCAGTTCTGTGGCTCCAGTGGAACATAATGCTTAGGGAAATGGTGCTTCTGATACTTAAAGGCTAGTTCTGTCACTGTTACAGTTGTTTTAAACTAGCCTCATTAATTCAAAGAAAAAACAAGTGTAAGTAGGAAAGGTGTGAGCCTAGGACTATTTCACTACAAAACTTTCTTATCTTTCAAAGCTGCGCAGGGCTGAAGACATGTTGTAACATTTGAGCTCATGGCATTCTTTGGGAGCTTTTCTGAAGCAAGAACTTCAGGGCACATGTGTGTTCTTGGGCACTTCACTTGCAAAAGAGCACAGCATCAATGTGGGAGCTAGAAAGGGTAGAGCTTAGAAAAATTCTGTCCCGTTTCCAATCAATCACCACATCTCCCAGACTAATCTGCATGACAATCTTTCAGACAGACACCTAAATTTAAACCAAACATCTGCCATCCCCAACATACCAAACCAGTATTATTTTCTGCCCTGCTTATTCTATGGATTTAAAATATCTGCTATAATAAACCAACCAGAACAGACTGGGAGGGCTTGCAGAAGAGGTTTCTTAACCTGAGCTTCTTAGTTGAGATTATTATTATTAGCCATTTCTAAAATGACAATCATGTGCCTTACATAAATTTAGAAGGACATCAAATCCTTCCACGAACAGACCCCAAATTATCATTCCCAGAGGCGAATGAGGAATTTTCACTGGTGTTAAGTACCTGTGAAGAAAGCCCCTGTCAAGCCTGGCTAATACTGATAATCAGTGATTTGAAGGAACCGCATGCTTTGTGTGTGCGTGTGTGTATCTGATTTCTTCTGCCTGCATACTGTGCTATTCGCGACTGATTGAAGCTGAAAATATCTTTCCATTAACAAAATCTTTTGCAAAAAACTTTGGGAAGTTAGAAGATAGTTTAGTTTTATTTTGGTAATGTGGAAAATATTATTTTAGCAGACTTACCTGTTTATCTGTGTTTCCTGCACCGGTAGATAAATAAATTCATTTGTTCTGAAGTGACTGTTTCTGAGCCTCCAGAAATAGCAAATGATCACTCTGTATTTCAAAAATTTGAGTTGTTTCCTGAAGACCAGGAGCTGTAGGTCTCCATTACTTTAAATTCCATCTGTCACCAAATGTTTACTTCAAATTCCCTGAATTTGGAGAAGCAATTTAATTTGAAACCGTAAATCTTAGGGAATTGTACTGCCACAATTTTTCTGTATAAGCCATCCTTTCTCTGACACACTAAAAATATAACATTATTTTTAATCCCTAATTCTTGTGGTCCTTAAAGCTGTCTTGCAGAGGTAGGTAGGTAGGCTATGATAACCAGTGAATCTGATTAGATTTTTTTTGAGAGTGACTTCTGTCTTGAGAAAGTGAAGTACAGAGATGAAAATCAAGTCTATCAAAACTTGTGTTTACAATTCAGTTCTTGACTGGAGTCCCAGAAGGGATAAGGAGGAAAATCACATGCAACACAGTGGCTCAGCCAGTCTGAGCGAGCTGATCCCACTTGTTATGGTGAAATATCCCCTGGGGACTCTGGGCCCAAGGACTTGTTCCTTCCAGGCTGCTGGCAGCTGGTTCTTTCTTCCTCGGTCCTGCTGGATGGCTCTTTTAGTGTTACCTGACAATGATCCCTAGCACCTTCTGTAGCTGCACTGTGACTCCTGAGTGCGTGGGTTCCTGCAGCAATGCTCTGTCCAGACGAGGACATCTGTTTTCTCCTTCATAAAGAGTGGGGAAACACTGCACTGTTAGTAGTCAGGATCAGTAATTAGGAAAGAGGAGGAAAGTGCAATGGTTCACCGAAAATAGAAACAAAGAATGAAGGATTTGACTTTTTCCCTAGTTCCTCTTATGTTTTAAAGGGCACAAGGAGCTGTTGCACAGCCAGAGTGATAGGAATGCAAATGACAAGTATTAGATGCAGTTGCTTTGATGAACTGTGAAGAAGGAATCTACCTGAGACAAGGAGCGTTCCTGAGTGTGTGCACTCCCTGCAGTCAGAGCAAAATTTATCCTCGGTGCCACAGTGTTAGTTAGGAGGTGAGTTTAGCCCTTTCAGTGCATATGTGCCATCAAGCTGGAAATAAAATGCTCCATTTGAGCCTGTTCTCAGGACAAAAGATCAGCCTTATCCCTCTGCACAATGCTGGTGTTTAAATAATGACAAATAAGCAGAATTGAGGCTAACTTACATTCTCTGTTGAAAGAAACTGGGAATACTGCACTAATACTACAGTCTGAATTGTCTTGATACCTGTGAAGCTGACCTTGGCTGTGAGATGGATTGTCCCATTGCTCACCTGCCCCATAGCATTATTGCTGGAGTGTCCCTAAGACTGCATCATGGGGGCTTTATGGCAGGGATGTGCCCTCACCGTCGGCTGCTTCTTTAGGAAAGGGGATGGACAACAAAGAGCTGGTTGTGGAGATGTACCCCAGAACCCTTTGGAGAGATCTGACTGCGCTATGAAGTGAACTGAACAGAGGCCCTAAGAAGGTCAGATATTGAGGAACAGCCATGGAGAAAACACGTCCTATGGAAAGCTACAGTGGGGACCTGTGAAAGCCCTCAAGGTGGGAGGGGAGAACCCATCATGTGAGCTTGTTTCTGAGGAAAGGAAAACTGAGATGAGAGCTTGAGGAGCTCTTCTATCTTTCTTTTACAATCCACTGTTAGCTAAGATGGTTGTACCCAGCATTTGGGAAGCCTCATAGCCAGCTCCTAAACCTATGCTATCTGTATCATCTCTGGTCTTGCTTGTGTCAAATGTCAGGAAAAAGCTGGGTGCCAAATACCTCTGAGCTGAATTTCTGGTTGTAGAGACTACTCCTCGGAGGTCCTGCGAGGAATTCTCAGGCTGACAGGAGAGCTGATGGCCTTTGACACGTTGCTTCGCTTCTTATTTGGTATGTGAGCGTGCTTATGAGTGAGAGAAACAGATAGCTGGGAAGAGCTGGGGTCACCTCATAGTTCTGTTACTCATCTCCTGGAATTGGGCTCTGGCTGCTGTGAGATGTAAGGTATGCTGCAGCCCTCGCGCAGATACTGTAAGGGGAGTCCTACGGGCTTGCTGAATTCCTGAGATAACTGCTGAGAGCTCTGCACCTCGTGCTACAGATCACGCTGTCTGTCCCCTGTGAAAATGGGACAGCATAGCTCTGCGGCCTGCCAGGCTGAGGCTGTGTTCGAGTTTCTCTCTCTCTCAAGTTTCAGATGCTTCCCTGCTCCATTTATGTAGCTTTTACTTGCCCTTCTCAAGGTCTAATTTCATTCTCCCGATGGGGTAGGGCTGGAAGGATTGCATGGGAGCCTATGAGTGCTGAAGCCTGTGATGTACAGGGGCAGCGAGGGCACAGCAGCCACCCATGCCCGTGCCCAGTGGGGATGGGTGTTTGGCATCTCCCATGTTCCAGTCCAAAAAGTGGTGATGGGTTGAGAGCCCACAGCTTTTGCAGGCCATCGTCACAGTTGAGAAGATGAGTGAATTGTATCCTCTGTGTGTTGTCACCTGGGTGTCAGGCACAGCTCCTGCCCGTTGCTCTCTGCTGGAATGAGCTTAGTGGGTGACCTAAAGGAGTCGGTCTCTCTAGGAGGCCTGAAGACAGAGCCCAGCTGCTCTGGAGGCTTTCTACAGAGAACAGAAAGTCCTGTGCACAGTAGACAGAGCATTCTGAATTTTGGTTCTCTTCACTTGAATTAACTCTTCTTGTTGCTACTCCTGGACTGCTTGACATCCTAGGTTTTCTTTCAGGTGGTCAAGGTGGAGATGAGCTATGGGTGCTCTACAGCTCAACAGATGATTTGTCATGCCAGTGATAACTGCTGATTCTTCTTTCCTTTCCCAGCGATGCTTTATCCCTGTGACACGCTCAGCTTCCGCTGGCCCACGACCCGCTTACAGGCTTTGAAACTGGATCCCTTGACTGGTTGTGACCCATGCTGGTGCAATGGCTGGTGTGGCAGATTCATTTACCGCTCACCTGTTTGCATATCGCTTGCTTTGCTACTTGGAATAGAAACTGAAGATGGTAGTTTCTGAATGAAGCATACCTCACTTTTGATAAAGGAAACAAGAACTGCTTGTGAGTGTTTGGTTGTTTTGGAGAGTGAGACATTGTTTTTAGTAAAATCACCGGCAGCTGTTCTGTGCCTTGTAACCTGTGTACACGTCACACGTTGGGCTCCTGAGTCATGGGAACAGCAGGTTCAGTGGTTGGGAAGTGCCAGAGAGAAAGGTTTGGTGGCTCTAGAGACATCCTGCGTCCGCAGTGCCCTGCGCTTGCTTATCAGTGTGTGCTCCTGCTTGGGTGGTCAAAAACTAAACTGGGATGTTGGAGTTTCCCATAGCTCCCTGAAGTACACCCTGACTTACAGTTTTGTGGGTTTTCCCCTTTTTCATTAATTTTTAGGTCTCAGATACTCAAAAACAAAAAAGCTACAATACAGAGTGGAAAAACTGAGGGAGCTCTAAAATATCTTTGAAGAGCAATGTTAACAAGTGGCATCTACATTTCTACTCTGCACTGCTGTTCTACCTGACAATAGGTCTCACCATTTAAAAAAATTGAATAAATAACAATTTCTCTTTCCGCCTTTCTTTCTCCCTACGTTCCTTTTGAAGTTCACTTTCCATTGCTATTTCTCCCTCCCCCAGGCCCAGTAACACTGCCTTTCACTGAGCGCAGGCACAGCGGAGCAGTAGCCGTGCACTGAAGGGCGTTACTGGGATGTGTTGTTGGCTGGAAGCTGTGCTGTCGCTGCATTGAGACAGCCTGCATTAGATGCTACAGATGGAATCCCTGGACCTAATTTTTATTGATGCTGATGCTCCAGTTCTCTTGTCCGTACTCCTTGCACAGATCATTGCTGAGAAAAAAGTAGCCCGCTATCAGATGGAGACATTTGCACTTGAATTATGAAATGTTATCAATTGAGCTGCATCATTCTACAACTGCTGTTGCATAGCTACAAATGATGTAAAAATGTACAGAAAGGCAGAGAAATAGGAGCCCAGAGTCATCCTGCAGCTAAGCCTAAACAAAAAAATGTTTAGATGCGATGTCAATCAGGGATGAAATGATAGCTTGGGTTTTGCTTGCACGTTTCTAGTCAACCCTAGGACATCTAAGCACCTTTTTTTTTCCATCACATTAATCTTTACTTAAAAGGACACAAAAGCCCCACTTTGCTTTGTAATTAAACAGAATCCTGCCTTTGCAAACAAGAGCAGTGATGACAAAACTGTAGGCTCTAAAGGTAAGAGAGCAGTTTGTAACAGAGTGAAGTAAGAATATAGCGGGCTTTTGTCCATTTGAAGTAAACGTTGACAATGTTACGCATCTGTTCATCGCCCACATAAATCTGGGCAGAAATAAAGACCTTACCTCACAAATCACAGCTGCTGACTGCTCCTGAGTTTGTTACTTCCAAAGCATTCAGATTTGGTGGTGTCGTAACTACCTTCTTCCACTAAGACTTGTGCCAAGGCCTGAGTATATCCAGGTGTATTTTACCAAGTAAAGGAATTTCAGGTGATAAGAGAGAAGAGCAAAAACCCAAAACCTCAGAGAGAGAGCAAAGCTTGCACTGTTGATTATTCTTATCAGTGATGTGTGTCTGGTTTGCATATCAAGCTGCTTCAACAACTTATGTTTGAAGCACCACCTTAAAGTAAATGTGAATAAAAGGGAGAAAGTTTTAAGCCTTGGATAGCCAGCCTGAATTTGCTTTTGGGTCTGCAGATAAACTAATTGATTTTATATAGATAACATTTATCTAGAATGTTTTTCCTGACTATCTGGTGGGAGTGGCTGTACAATGAGAAACCAATTCCTTGGACTGGGCTGACTGCTCCAGCTGCTAGTGTACTGGAATGCATGCTCTTCTGGTTCTTTACTGGAAATTTCACCCTGGATCCAAGAAATGTCCACAGTTAAGGTTTAGGCAGACAGATGCTTTCTTTGTGAAAGGTCTGTTTTAATGGATTTATTTACTCTTTAAAGTTCTATCTACCCAGAAAAAAGTCACTGATGTTCAGACAGCTCATCAACAGGAAATACGCTCAAGAACTGTTTCTGTTTATTTTCACGTTATTCATACTGCAGGAAATGGCTGTCATTATCTGCACCTTTCTGTCAGGCGATGCCATGACCACTTTCATCGCTGTGGTGGTTTTTTGTTTTTTTTTTTTCCTCAGAATTTAAATGTTACATTCTTATTAATCTTTAATCAGACTGATGTTGACTACAAGCCAAAGTTTACTGCGTGATCTTTTTTTGTGACGTGCAGGTTATACAGCAAAATGGTAAGGGGGGAAAAACCCAAACCCTCCTATTAACCAAGGCTGGAGAGCTCAGAATGGAGGGCTCCAAGAGTGGGTGTCGTCTGGTTGAGGAGCAAAGAGGCTTTATAATTGGTTTAACCACACTCTTCAGTTTTCTAACCAGTCCCTCTCTTAAAATTGTTCATAAAATACGAACGATAGTTCCCTAGGTGCATCCTGCCCTTCATCTCTGTGGGGTGAGGAATGGAGAGGGAGTTTCCCTGGGGATGGATCACTTTGATCACTTGTGATGGGGGACAAACCGTCCCTGCACTCTACTACGTCAGTCCTGTGGGTGTGTGTCTTTTTGACAAGACAAGCTCTGATGGAGAGATGCAAAATCACCAGATTCTTCCCTGCTTCTCATCCAGCCGGAGCACTCACGCTGCAGGCCAGATTGACAGCCAGCCAGCTGAGTGCGGCAGATGAAAGGCTGGGGCCCATCTGCCCAGCTGCATGTGCACGGCTGAAATAAACCCTCGTCTGCTGTCACTGTCAACAAGTGTGATTTATGGTTGCGGCCAAGGCAGCCAGGAAAGTGCCTTTTGCTTTTTCTGGGAATTATGCTCCGCACTGCAATGCTGATGACTGTGCCAAAAATGTTGCTTTTGCTTGATTGGCTTTTTCTAGAGTTTTTTGGAGATTTTTTCTTTTAAAAAAAAAAAAAAAAGCTTATGCTTCACAAGTGAAACAGTGGTTTGTGTCTATTGGACGTACTTATAGCTGGAATTGGTCATCTAGCTTACAGAATCAATAGTCTTTGGCAGGCAATCGTGAGCCACAGGGAGGCAGGTGCTAGCAGCTGTGTGTGTGAACTGTAACCACTTGGCTTTGTCCTTGGAGGAAACAGATTAAGAACAACCCTAACAGGTATTTGAGGACAGGCTTTATCCAGTCCCTAAGGCTTCTTACAGTTCCTCACCTGCAGCAAGACAATGTAACTCCCCAGCATTTCCTCAGAACCTGTTGAGCTTCTTCTGTAGTCACGAGTGTCAGGTGATAGCTGCTCTGATTAGACACACAAATTTGGGCTGATGTTGTGCAATGCATGTGCTAACTTAAATTTAAACTTTAGTTATAAAATAGACCACCTTTTCTCCATTTGCTGTACAAGGTGCATAACGTGTCATCCACTAGATAGTCCTAGAGTCATCAATCAGCAACCAAAGCTCCATGCAGAATGCTATGCCAAGCTTGTCATTAATGCAAGAAATTCAACCATGTATTTTAGTGTTGCACAGTTTCAAAATTTTTGCAGTCTTCACTTTCCAGAAGTATCAGCTGAATCATGGACAACTAGGATTAAACAGCTTAAGAGCTGCTTATAAAACAAACGAACAAAAGAGCTGTGTATTAAGCAGCTCAAGAGCTGCCATATGCAGTAGCTAGAGATAAATGTCCTTTTCACGCCAGAAAGCTGACAGGAGGTTAGGAAAAGAGTGAGAGCAGCTGATACTGCAAAATGGCTCTTTATACCTGTTGGGACAAGGAATAGGACAACTGAGTTCATGGTTGAGGGCTGAAGAAGGAATGATCGGTATGAACACCAACGCTGTTCACACTCACTCCTTATTTCACCCTAGGTAAATGCGAGGAAAATATGTTTCTTATGTTCTACAGTTAGTGTAAAAGGAAAGAAGTTGATTATAAGAACTGTCAGAACTAGAAGGATTTAACATAGAACAATGCCTTTTTCCAGGACGGACAAACGGTTCCATCTCTGTTCTGCAGGTATGTAGTATACCATGCTTTGATGTAAGTTGAATTCTTGCAGACTACAAAATCTTGGATTTTTATAGCAGGACCACAAATGCACTAGCAATGAATTCATTTATTATAAATAAAAAACAATAAATATTTCATAACTTACTATTACAGCTTTTGAAAAATAGACATCTAACTTTAATATTCTCAAAAGTTAGTTCTGAGTTGTAGAATTATAGACAAAATATACAATTTTTTTTGATAACTGACACTTTACCCTTTGGAGTCTACAATAAAACAGAGATTAATTATTGCCCAATTAACAATACCCTGCTAGAAAGATTTAGCAGTATTTAAGTGGAAATAAACTGAAAATAAATCAAATAATTTACTACTATTTAACAAATGGCAGTTCTCCACAGAACTAGCTCTATACCTGTTTAACAGCTAAGGTTTGGCTGTTATTATGAATTGTCATGTGAGATCTGAAGGGCCTCTGCAAAGCTTTCCTCAAGATCAGCAAGTTCCTTGTTGGCTTCTAAATCACTGTCACAAGTAATCAAGTTTAAAGTTGCCGCACATGAGGGTGAAATGTCTGGGTCTTCTTCAGATTTCACACAAGAATCAGACTCTGTCCCAGCATCCATCATTTCAGCGACATCTTCTGAAAAGTCATCCTTGCCCTGTATCTCCTTTGAACCGTCCCTGCAGACTGGTGATTCACATTTGTTTGGTTCCTTTAATGATAAGTCCCTGGTCCCAAAGAATTCTTCGCTTTTTGTAGCTTTTATTTGCCTCTGACTTTTACTGGTAAACTCGAGCTCTTCTCTCATATCGAAGTCTTGCAGATCCAGTGAGTCAAAGGCTTCCCAGCCTGCGTGGGTTTGCTCCGCACCGCTGCGCGGGGTGCAGCCGAGGTCTGCTTTCAGTACATCCAACAAGTGGCGCATTTTGCTCTAGGGGGTGAAGAAAGAAAGGGGTGATGCCTCTCCGGCCCTGTGGCACCCATCGGCCCAGAACTCAGGGCTTAATTCTGACAAAAGGAAAGGGAGGCTGCTTGCAATCAAGTGACTAAATTATACAGCAGGCACCACCAAACTGAGCTGACTATTGTCCCTGTTTTGTGACTCTGCCTGTGACTCATGGATCACAGTAGATCAGAAGTCTGCAAACCTCATTTATGGAGAGAGATGCTCCCCACTGAGCATTCTGGTTACCTTTGCCTGCAAATACAGCGGTGCATTTTCACTGCACTTTAGAAACATTGCTTAAGTTACATGCAAGGGAGGATATCCCAGGGGCAGCACCTACCTCATCCAAACGGTTCTTATTTTCCTGTATATGACACTCAAACAGTTGTTCCAGAACTCTACAAATGAAAAATTAAATGGTTTAACAGGAAGAAAACAGTCTTTTAACAGATCTACATGAATTAATGACCTTGGGTTTTTATTTCCATCTCTTAGCTGAATGGGGCCACTAAGATTGTTTGACTTATGCTCTGTCACAGAGGGCGACCCGGAGTCGGTGTCCCACCGGACAGCAGCAGGCAGACCCAGCTTTGAGCAGCAGACAGGAGCCACAGGGTGGTTCATAGCATGACTCTGGCTGTTGGGGCTATGTGGTGGGAGAAACCAACAATCCAGGGGTGGTCATTCTGGCATGCTGAAGTATTCAAAATCTCTTAGGTGCACCATAGTGGCTGATATACACAGTGTAAATAAAGAGAAGGAATAAAATCCAGCTTCAGAAAAAAAATCCAGAGTAAAGTCCTCAGTCCTGAGAGCTCTCTTCCATTGCTTAAGCAGGATGAGAAAAAAATTTCAGCTCAGAGGAAGTGTTCTGTGACAAATAAGGTACACGGTCACTGGACCAGACTGCCAGAAGGTCAAGTGGATTTAATCTAGCTTCCATCAGATATTATTAAAAAAAAAAATAGTGCAAGAAGAGTTTTAAGGGAAGATGACATTACTTTAAAAAAGAACCAGAGGGAGCCCACTCTTGAAATTTCTCAAATATGAATTCTTTGATTTAGTATATTTTAACATTCTCATTGATAGTCTTGACATTAAAAAAAAAAATATTACTAAACACTACTTCCCTTTCTTACAGAGTCCACTTGTTTCTGACACAGCATTACAAATTTGAAAACAACTGTAATGTACCTGTTAGAAAACAGCCCAAGGCTAAGAATGTCGTTTGTTACATCTTCAATGAAAGCTAAATATAAAAGCTCTTCTCTGCAGGGAGAACAGAAAACTCAATGTTAAATGTTTTAAAATAGAGGCACGTACTACACAATGCAATAGGTCCAGTTACCTTTACAGGAAATGCCATTAAGAAGATTGTATAGTTCTTGGCATCAGCTGCTATTTTTCAAAAAGGTAATTCTATCAGGACAAATGGAGCCTTTCATTCAATTTGAATACTAATAAAAAACCATGTGTAAAATGTCAGACTGTTAGAAAGATTGCTATGGTGCTTCGTGTTTATGCTGACTTTGAGCTGTGGTATAAATTAGCACAGAGATCCTGAGTGAGGAAATCCGCAAATCTGGGAAAGCATTCAGAACCTGCTTTGCACTCAAGAAGAAAGGGGTGATGACTGGGAAGAAGGTCTAAAATTGCTCAGTTTGATGCTGAGTACAGGCTTCCAAAGGAGCTTCTAGAGAATCTGAGTGCAGCTAAAAACTGCTAGTCCTCAGTGGAAGCTCAGAAAAATATAAGTGCTTATTTGACAGTCTCCATGCCTTTCAAACAACAGCTCTCTGATGTACAGAATCCTTGTTAGTGAGAGATATGGCTTTCATGCCTTTGATCAAATTTCTCACTATTTTAATACCTCTTAAAGCCTTGTGGATGCCAATTGCTCTAAATGGGAGACTCTCCAAAAGTTTGGAATTCTATTTGAAAAACAAGAAAGAAAACTCCAAAAGAAAATATTTCAGTGGTGTTTCTCTTTCACAGCATCATTTTAAGTATCCCAAAGTATCCAATCAAGCTCTATCAAATCATCTTCCAGTCTCAATAAACAAAAAATAAAAACTGGGATACATCTTGCATGACTTTCATTATGTAAAATTTATCATCCAGTCTGAGGATTGTGATTTTGGTTCCCTCTGTAGTCAAGAAAGATCTCTGTAGCTGATCTTTGATATCTATATTACATCCTTGAAGTTAGGCAAGAACAAGCCTGTCCTAAAGCACAAAGAACTAAATCACTTTCCCAAGGACATGGGATAAAGCACTGGCAGTGTTTCTGAACATAACTCAAACTTCTTCCAATTCTCATCAAATTTCAGAGTAAAAATGTGGTTAAAATACCCTTCATTTTGATATTTTATCCTGCCAACATTTGCTTCAGAAATTACAGACAAAAAAAGAACTGGAAATGTGTACAGTATAGCCACTGGACAAGAAGAAAAGTCTATCTTCCAAAGTTATAATGAATTTTCTTAATATTTAGATTCACATGGAAGTATTACATAACAATTCATAGTCATGTCAATTCTACTGTAAATTGTGAAAAACAGTCTATTCTGAGTCCTGATTTACTGTTTCAAGTTAATCAGTTTTAAGGAAGAGTTTCTACTTTAATGTTGCAAACTTGCAGAAAAATGGTTTAAGTGTACTTACTCAGCCTCAATAGTCCTTGTTGCTGAAGGCTGCTGAGATAAAAATGATGTCTCTCTAGTCAGAAAAGCAGAGGGTAAGAAAGAGAGTAACATTCTAAAACCCCTTTATACTACCTTGCGTCTTGCTTTCTTCTGGAACCATGCTGTGCCACTCTCCCACTTCTTCTTGGGGAAAAAACCCCACCAGAACACCCCCGAACCCGGCCCCAGTAGCAAAATCCATTGCTTCTGGAGGCCTGAAAGACCGCGGTTCACAGTATTAGAACAGCTCACTAGATGCCCTGCTCTAATACCTCAGAACACCTCAGTGGTACTTTGGATGCTATATGGACCATAAGAGTGGATTTTTTATTCAGAGTAGAACTTTTACCTCAGGTAAAAACATCTTTGTATGAAAAGGCCAGAGAGCAAATCAACAAGTCACGCAGGATACTTAGGTCAGCATGAGGAGAATTAGCTGGGAGCCCTTGGGTTCTGGCCGGATTTCCAAAACTGTTGTTGTAGACAATATTCTAACTCTGCGTTACGTTTTCAGAAGATGATCTGGGAAATGCCTCTGGTCTGCAGATCATAGATTGCAAAGGCCCAGAGGGACCCTTTTTCTCAAAAGGAAACACCAACTGGAATACTAATCCAGTATTTAGTTTTAGTACTGTCTAAGACAAACAGTCTCTGAGCTCACATACATGCTCAGATGTCAGAACTAACAGCTGTATTGACATGTCATCGCTCTCACTCCTGACAAAAATAACCACATATTTCAAAGCTCTCTTTCTTAATTTCTTAACTTTCTTAAGTTCCCGGTGGAACTTTATCATAAGAAAATAATGAAGTTGGGAAAGGCCATTGATCTAAAACCCCAACCAACCAAAAGTCCTGTAAGAAGAGACTTATAAAGAGAAATGGTAGCGAAGGCCTATGGCCTAAGGAGCAGCTGTAGAGAAAGCAAGAAGGAATGCTTCAAATATTCCTTCCTGCTGTAGATCAAGCACCTTAGGAAGGAGTATGGAAAAGCAGCTGTTCCTCTCTCAGGCTCATCTGCAGAGTATCGTCTATCTTCAGCCTACAACACAGAGATAAAACTCTTATCAGTGCAAACACACAGCAAATTTTACCATTACAATGAAGCTAATAACTATCTGTGATTATGCAGCCCTACAAATTTCATGTATTTTCTGAGAAAATGTGGGTAAGCTGAGATATGTGACAGCAAAGGGTCATCAGCTTTGACATCCAAAATTTTAGTCAGGGGCAACAGGAGATATGGAACATTTCTCCCTTTACAACTATGTCAAAGGTGAATTCCCTAAAAGCCAGAGGGTGTCAACGTCACCAGCAGGAGTAAAATTTGGCAGGCAAAACCAGGAACTAGCACGCTAAATCCTATTTCTTGAGCTTCTTGCACAAAATTGATGGAAGGTAGTTACTGACTATCTGCATTTTAAATGATAATACTCTGAAAGGGCCACTGTAAAAGTACATGATCCACTGTTGTCACTTTTACAACAGCCAAAGAAAAAGTCAGATGTGACAGTTTTGAGATGAAATCAGAAATTCTTCATGGAACTGGAGTGAAGCCTTCTGAATAACCATTTAACGTTTTCTTAATGAGGTCAGCTGCATATGCAGATCAATTCAGGTGATCACTTTTCTATTTTCAGTAAAGCTATAAATATATATTCTCTCTTGCCCCTCTCCTCCAATGAATATAGCATAATTGTTTGCCTTATTAAGCTAGGGACATGAGGAGTCTGATCGTGTAGCCTTTATTCAGGAAGAAAGTCCACAGTTACTCAAGTACTTCTCTTACATTTGATCAAGCTCTTTGTTTAAGGACTTGTCTGTGTAGCACAAGATAAAGTACCTAAATTCTGATCAAACTCTTCTGTGCAAATATTAGTACAAATTAAGACAAAATAACTTCAGATTTGAACTCTTAAGAAATATTTCAGGTCTTTTGCCTGCTTCCCTCTGCCTCCCAAAGATGCTGGTATTCCATTTAGTCTTTGAAATTTAATAATCTTAAATCACTACACACTAAACCAATTTCTGAAAGACCAAATAACTGAAAAACTATGTTCAACTGTCACAAACACTTAGCAATTCAAATAAAAATATGGATGCAAACATTTCTGTGACTATGACAAGAAATACTAGGAGCTGGTATGATTTGAAGTGGTGTGATTTTTCATTAAAGCATTCCAGATACATTCAGTAAGACAGAAAACCAACAGTATCAAGGAAAACTTCACCACCCGTTGGTTTGGGTGCTTCCTCAGAAGAAGGGACTCCTTGGTTACAATTCTTCTGTTGAGGGCTTTCTGGAATATGTTAGCCAATGTGAAAATGAAGAAAAAAAATGCTTGGAAAAAAGGTACCACCTTCTGCTAAAAAATACTGTACCGATTATCTATGTCCTTAACAGATATTTAGGTGATAAAAACTTTTAAGTTATTAAAACAATTTAACTTGTAAAAAATGTTGAAAAAAATTGTAATATGCTAAGATCTCTTCATATGCTTCAATATTTTGTCTTATTGTTTCCATTCGTTCTTCTGAAACTCTCTCTGCTCTACAGAACTAATTAATCTCATGACGATGAAGAAAATGAAACTTAAATCAGTTGTAGACTGCTGTGGTAAAGATGAAGCATCTACTCCAAAATGATAGTGAAGGGTGTGGTACGAGTACTCAGGTGATTGACAGATGATGATTGTATTACCTTCAACATGATCTCCTGCTCTTCAGTCATGACTTCTCTCTCAGATGCTTTGTCTGCAGATGGAAGGCTGCAAAATTTAGAGATGTATTAGATTTCCAAGAAGGCTACTTTCAAAATACGCAGGATGAGAATACCAGTGCCACTGTGGAAATCAGTCTGAACAGGACATAGTACTAAAATGTCTCAGACAATTTAGAAAATTTCTGACAGATTTCCATTCCATATGTATGATAATAACATAATAAACAACAAAATAATAAATAACATAATAAAACTAAGTTATAGTTCATTCTGAAGGATGACAACGGTCATATACAGAGGATCCAAATCCATTATTTGGCTGTACATTTAGAGAGGATAGCTAAGTTTTCCAAAATAATTGTTCAGAATTGAGAATAGAGACAATCCTATACATTAGAAGCGTACCAGGAAAATAGGCAACCCACAGCCAGAAAATTAATAGTTGCAATATGGAGCCAAGGCTATTTTAATTCCAGACTTATGAAATTTCTGCTTTGCCCTAGGACAGAAATAGAGTTAGGCATGCAGGCACTGAGGACACAAAAGAAAAAAGATTTCTCTTTATGAGGTAGTATCAGTAAAAACAATACTAAATCTAAACTGTTCAATGTGCTAAGAAGGAGTTCAATGCAAGAGAAGGGCATTAATTTTGTATTAAATATTTCATATAGGATAAATTTGAAGGCATTTAAATTAAAATCCTAGGAAGACAATGAGGAGCTGCATTCAAGAATTAACAAAAAAAAAAAGAAAAAAGGATCTTTCCATGATGTATTAATTAATGAACTGGAAAGTATGAGACTACAGGGGCAACAGGGGGGAACTACTTGCATGCTTATAGTGGTTAATTCTTTAGAAGACAGAAAGCACAACTATACACCAGAGAGAGCAAAGAAAAGAGAGAGGGCATGACTATTGCCAGCAGATGTGAGATCTCACAGTTTGGATTTAGTGGCACTTTATATCCAATTTGTATAGATTAAATGAGTTGCTCCAGAGAGAACACAACAAAATATGCAGTGAAAAAAAGAAAAAAAAAAAAAAATCACATTCTGTTCTAGGTTTTGCTAAGGCATATCTAGAATAATTTCAGAATAATTCTTCTGGTTTTATACAGCTGTAAATGAGAGGAAAGCATGTTGCTTTTACGAAGATACCGTGATGATAACATCTAAATTCCACAGTTTCAAAATAAAGTTTTAATCTCTGTACCTGATCACGTCAGTCTGTGTTTGAGCTTCCACATGCTGCCTGCGGTGATTTTTCCGTTTCCTTCGAGCAGGAGTGTAATATCTGTACTCTGACAGGAAAGACTTAGCATCTGATATTAAGGTGCGTGGAGTAAAAGGTTGTCGGTTATCAGTAAAGAATTCAGAGTGCCTGTCTAGAAGATCTCCACTGCGTACTTTGGACTTGCTTCCTTGATGCCTCTGGGAATGACTAATGCTCACAAAACTACCAGTGGAGCAACTGCATGAAGGTCCAGAGCGTCTTCTTGGTGTACCTGAAGTACTGACCCTTGAGTTTGAGTTAGATGCCTTAGACATATTCTGAGAATCTTTTCTGGCGTATTTTACTGGTCTGGAGCGAACAAAGCCAGGCTCGCCATAAGGAGACAGCGCTCTTGATAGGTACTGTGCCTGGCGAGCACAGGGGAAGAGACCGTCTTTGTCTTCTGCTTCCAAGAAACTCTAGAAAAAAGTAAAACAAGACTTGATTGCTTTGCAAGTTACCAGCTTTGCTCGAGCTGATATTCCCGGCTATGATTGTTACCAACTTGGAGGTATTTTCTATGTAAAACCTTTCAATTTTTGTAAAGCCAAATTATTTCAGAGCAGCCCCAGCGCTAACAGATTTTAAAACCTGGTCATTTGAAATAAAAAAGTAATAAGAAAATGGTTTGCTTCAGTAGCAAAACATCGGTGCTTTGTTACAGAATATTGATGGCAACATCAAACCAAGAGTTTCAATCATTTTAAGTGCAAAGGCTCAATACTTTTTTTTTTAAAGTCAACGAATCATTGCACTGAGGCAAATTATTTTACCTGGGTATGCTCCGTTCATGCCACTTGGGCAAAGTAAGGTAGATATTGCCCATAACTATCCTACTGACTAGTTCATAGTATGTATTCTCTTCAAGTGTGGAGTTGTTGTCTCTCTCTCCAAACACTTTGATTAGCATCAAAGTGTATCACACTCGGGCTATCTGAGTAAGATGTATGCTCTGTAAGGGGCGCTGCTCACTGATCCAGCTTAGACCAACGTGGAAAATACTGCAACATGGTTCAAGACACAGAATAAGAAAACTATAACTAACTGTTTATTCCCCGTGTGACCCTTTTCTTCCTGTAGATGGGAGATGCACATCTTTGGTAGAGCTGTACAAACACAGGATGCTACCTTGTGTAACGGCATCCTGCTCCATGAGAAATGTCCTAATTGCTATGATAACACAAAGAATCGTAATGTCCTGCAGCAGACACAGTCAAGTTTCTGTCCTGTTCACCTTTGGGTTTCTCAACCTGGCAGGTACAAAGGCAGCTGTGAAACTTCCCCACTAACACTACAGAAAGTCAGTAGTGCAAGTAGTTAACTTACTACAGTTAAACAGGACAGATAGCAATGTGCTGAGTTTATGAATAGATACACTCAATTTCAGGTGATGGCAGAGAAATGGTATTAATGCTCCTGCTTCTTAATTGCTCAACACATTAGAGTTTAAAAACGTACTTCAATTTGTTGAAGCAAACTTATATTCAATGTTCCTTTAAAATAATACAATTAAAAGGCTACTAGTTAGACAAAAAACTAAAAGAGACAAATCAGTAGTACATGGTGGTATGGCTAAAGTAAGATGTAGGCAGTTCCGACTAAAATTTTGGGCAGCTAACTCGCTCCTCACCAAAAGAAGCAAAATACAAGTCTACTTTATATGCAAGTTGAAGTCCAGGTGTGTCAACTTTAGTTAGTTTAATTTAGTCAACTTTAGTTTAGTTTAGTAAGAATGCCTAATTGCAGTTTTCAGTAACCATCTGTTTGGTACAGGATCTATCCAAACAAACCTCACTGATGTGGGGGAATGGGAAACCTTACAGCGAAAGCTCATCTATGTGTCTCTTCCTTTTCTCTTAGAGACCTGTAAGGTTATTTTTATGTCGTGAGTAAGTTAAAAAGTTAATGAAGTGAATCATTTCAACAAATATTAAGAGTAGTTACCCAAGAGAAAGCCAAGTGCACCAGAGACTAGCGATGACTATGAACATAAATCTGTCCTATGGAAGGTGATGGGGAATTTTCCAACACATTCAATTTTAGAAGGGCTGAGTCTTATCAGAAACATCATGTTAATGCCAAGGATAACAAAACAGTGGATAACCTAAAAATAAAAACTTGAAAACTAAGTCTAGCATCAAGAAAGGTTAAAGAATGAATTATCTGGAAAGGCCATGCTATTTTTTCTGCTTTCTGGAAAAAAAAAATAAATCTTAATGCTTAAAAATTCAACATTATTCCTGAATTGTTTTATAACACTGTGGCAAAGAAAAGTAAAACAGAAACGTAACTAAATCTAAGTGACATTTTAAGGTTTTTTTTTTTCATTGTCAAATAAGAAAAAAAATTTTTTTCTCTCCTGAAAAGAATTTTGAAAAATTTGCAGGCTCAAAGCATAAATTCCTGGACGAGGTATGTGCACTAGTAAACGTGCTTTACACTTTATCTGAAAAGTTAGGAAGCATCTTAGAAAGACAGCTTTTGTACATCCTTTTCCTAACCAGGATACAGCCACTCCCTGAATATTCTGTCAGTCAGTGAAAGGTACATATGACATTTTATGATGTCCAAGGACAGTCATCTTGCAGAGATAGAAGATTACACTAGAAGCCTAAAAGCAATCGAAATTTAGTATAAGCTAATTTAGTTCAGCCACATGCAATTCAAGTTCTATTTATGCAATTCAAGTTCTGTTACATACAACTGTACGACGGAGAAGAGGTGACTCATATTGCGTGTACTCAAACTACTTAGCCATACAACTCCCAGAGACAGTGCTTGCACCTCAGTCCTCAACAGCGAGGCAGACAAGCATTATTATGGAAAATCTCTTATTATGGATAGCATTATTATGGAAAATCTCATTGCCATACTGTGCGATCAGTATCATACAAGGCAAAATAAAAGCTAAAATAAAAAGACATCTAAGAAAACCCAATTCAAAATCAACAGCTAACAAACTCAAATAAATTCAGTTAATTTTTAACTAACTAGTCAGACTTTTTAAAATCATGATTTTACTGTTCCTTACACTCAGGCAGCTCACATAGTGAACAGATAGTTTACCATCAAAATTAAGTCACAGAATACACTGCTGTTATACCATGTATTTCCTTCATAACAATTCCACAGAATAATTTTCTCCCAAATCAATAAGACCTATGTTATCCTAGTACCCTAAAATGTGCACAGTTGCTGATGCCTAATGCAAAGAGATAATTTTTTTTTTAGTTAACTGAGCCAAAAGAAGCCCTTCTTGATGGTGTCTCATGTGAGCCAACTTTATTTTCCTACTACAGCATAATTAAATGCTGAACTGATAACATGCAGTAACAATGCCAAACAAATGCCTGTGTTAGCAAGCAGTATAATAAGGCTTACCAGTGTGATTGTTTGCATATAAAGTAGTTGCAGTGGTAGCTCAGCACTATAGAAAATGGGTAAGACTGGAAAGTTTCAGAATCCTCCTATACAGATGTTTTGAAAAGCTAATTCCATACCCTTCAGTATGTATTATAAACAGCTTAATTTTTCTGGTATACTTTTTACTCTCAAGGATTAAAACAGTTAATGGAGCTGCAATATATATCAGACTGTGGAAGCATCTCTGAATGTATGATGACTGGTGCCCCGCAATATACAAAATAATAATGAAAAAAGATTTTAAGTGATATTAGCAAACTACACAACGACAGCTCATGGAAGCCACATGTTCTAATCCTTGGATCCAGTTGAGTTCATCCTGAAACAAGAGAAATGGACGGGGTAAACATGGCAATATCCTAACTTTAAAGTCTTCCTTATTTATGAAGCAGCTTAGGGCAGGTCTTTTCTTCTCTGCAGGCATATCACAAGTAGATCAGACCAAGTAGCCAAGGTGGTGAACTAGACAGTAGAACTGCAAAACAAAGCTGTATTTGTGTCAGTCGTGACACTCATTCAATAGTGATAAAGAGGAATGTCTTTTGAAGCCCTTATCCTGGGGTAAACCTTTACTGCCCAAACAGGTGGGCAGTTCAGCCTTCGACTACACAAAGAAATAATATCAGAAACAAGGAACTAAATTGTTCACTTCAAAAAGATTTTAAGGTATGTCAGAGAATACTGTTTGCCTGCAGTTTGTCACTAAGCTTTCAGAAAATTATTTGTACACCTGTGTTGGTATAGGCAAGTTAATGGCAAGCAAGTATGTTCATTTTCTTCTCTAATCTGTAACAGCATCAGATGTTCAGCTGGGGAAAAAAAAAAAGAGACAAAAGCATGCCTACAAATATGTATCAACACATTGACCAAAAGATTTTTAGCTCTATTCTTCAGATACAATTAAAAAAAATATTCCAGGAAAGTACCATAGCTTTGGAAATTTGCAAGAACTAGAACTAATATAATTTGAAGTCAAGAATCTTGACACCTATCTTGCTTACCAAGATATGAACCTATTCTGTTGATTCAACCAACTGTAATTTGTTTTGAAATCTATAAATTTACTCAATTATGTATTTGAGCAATAATAAACCCCTTAAAAAGGTTTCATAAATTACATGTTTATGTTTCAAGTCACAAAACTGTGGTAAATGGAATATTACTTGTAGCAAGCTTGTATACAGAGGCCCCCTGAATCTTCCTGGAGCCTGTGGAAGAGAAAGTTCAGTAAAAACAAATCAAAGTATAAGGCTGTCATCTGATGAGCAAGAGAAGTAACACAGAAAAAGAATCCAGATTTCTAAGGTACTTTGACTTTCTAAAAGAAGTTTAGCTTCTCAACTCAAAACCACTGAGGTATCAGATGCCTTACAAAAACTATGCTTTGAAAAGAAATCTATTTTTACATAAAAGGTCCAAAGGCCCCTCTCACTGGAGTCACTGAAGTTACAGCAAGATGAATTTAAATCTTGAAATTAACTTGTTCTTGTATGAAAAGGTCTTCCAACAGAATATTCATCTATCATTGTAAAATGAGATCAGAGAGACATTTTATGAACTGCACTGTCAAAATACAGAAGCTGCAATTTTGTAATAAATTAGTGTCTGATTCTTTTAACCTGAGACAGCTCAATTTATAAGCCACTTTAATATTGCTGTAGAGGCTGAGTGCCTGCTCTCTGCTGTTCAGCCAGAGCAAAGGTCTCCTGTAGCCACAAGCTGCCTTGACAGCTGCTGTTCTCATAACTCCCTTGTATGTCATCTGTTCATTTCATTACACTCTTTGATAATTAATTAAGAACTGAGAAAGGCAGGAGAGAAAATTCACAGAAATATGTGAACAAATAAAACCTGTATGAATCTAATAATTTTGTATACTGCCATCAATAATAACCATTTTTCTCACTCAAAACCATGTTCCTGTTACATTCTTTCCTTTTGTATATGTGTGGTTTTCAGCTGTATTATGTAGTACGTTCCTCCTTTCATCAAATACTGGGATGTTATTAATAAGAGGTATTACTGAATGTGAATATGGAAATGTATTAATTCAAACAACCAGCATGAGAGGCGATTGTCACCATGAAGTCTGAAAGGAAATCTGTTTTGAAAAGATCTTTCTTTCATTCTCAGAAGGTTCTTCTGCTTTCTTTAGTCACTTACATCTCTCATTCTGACAGAACTAATTCAAACACAATACATCTTCAGACTCCTAATATCATAACAGTATAATGAATCTTTAAATATAAAGCATCTGAGTAGGCAATTCACATAGCCATATGTGTGCTGCATATAAAATTAACAAGAGATCAGAAACAGTGGTGTTTCCTAATATGTATTTCATACACACAAGCAGATGGTCACAACTGTCATTCTCAAGTAATCAAAAAAGTCTGAAAAAACCAGGCTGAAAGGGATCTTGAAATGGCAAGGCAATGGCAGCCACACTTCAAATGATTAAAAGAGAATTTATCCTCCTATGGAGCAGCCTTCCTTGCACTGACTTGTGGCATGAATTAATTTCTTTAAAAAAAAAATCGTTAGTAGCCAGAAATGGTTATTAATAGGATTATCTGAACATGGGGTATGAAATACCAAGTCTTGCTCAAATCAGAGATTTTACTCATGGGCAGCTCAATTCAAGTTTTTTTTGCTTCAGCGATAAGTCATACTGAGCTTCATGCAGTTAGACCCACTGAATCACTCAGATGAATGTTTAAAAACTAAACTCACCCTTGTACAGAAAAAAAAAAATTAAAAATCCAGGAATTTCATGAGGGTACAGCTTCCCATACCTGGCTGCAGTTGGAAAAACTACATGGTAGTGGCATTCTGTGTGTAGACATCACTGTATTTTCCAGATTGTGTCAAACAGCCTTTTCAATTCTGAGAAAACTTAGAGTAATTCATTAAAGAAGGCGTACACATAGATAATTTGATGAAAGATAAATAAGTGGATATCAACAAATGTGCTGCTTATCCATCCTCAAGCTTTTCAGTCGACATGTCTCTACATACTTGCTTAAAAATTACATTCCTATCTGTATTTTATCATTCTATTCTCATTAACTTTCACACATGGTGTCAACCATCATTATTACATTACATGGAAAGAGAGGAGCAGAAGACAAGTACAGCTGTCCCCAGGACATTATGCCTTCCCCGCCCCTCTGCTTGACTGCGAGAGATAAATTACTGTCCTTTAAGTAATCTAGTTGCTAGTGATCCCATCCAACGATTGCTCCGTTGTGCCATTTGAAAATAAGCCTGTTCCTTAGCACCTCACTTAGGTCTTCTGCTAAAAGGAGAGAAGTGCATGATGCATCATAAACATCTATCACATCTTAACCCATGGGTCTAGATGAAATTCTTTCATTTCTGTGATCAAAATACTCTCTTTGATTAAAACCACTGATTATTTAAAAACATCAGTATTGCCATCGAGGTAACCACAACAGAAATAACTTTCTCAGTTCATTACATATCATAACAGATTCTCACATTCCAGTAACTTTACATTCATAACTAGATGTAACAGATAAAGAATGGCCTGTTCTTGTGCATTTAAACTCTTGTCAAAGAGCAGGCCAGTCAGGTTCTAGACACATTACAGGTATTCAGTTTCATAGTCAGCTCAGTGTAAAAATACACTGACTAAATCACAGAGGTTTTAAGAAACGTATAACATGTATTGTATGATTTAGAGGAATTATTTGTACTTTTTTCATAGTCTCAATTGAAAAGTTTGCTCTACTGCAGCATTAAATAATAATAAATGCAGCTGTGTGAAAAATGAAATGATGAAATAAAGGCACCAGACTTACCAGAATGCATAAAAAGTGGATACTAAGGAATGAAGCCTTTTAAAAATAGAAAGTTAGATGCATGCATCAAAGCTGGTTAGCATGCATATAGCCTATAAATGTATGTATGTTACTCTTAAATTGATATACATTTTACAAGAGCCACATTTTATTAGGCAAGAAATCCCTCATTATCAAAGTAATTTACTTAACTTTTGTATTCTTACATTTAAATGTTAAAGTGGCAAAGCCAGGAGAATTCTACTTGTCTTTTATTCTTACATTCCTCCTGTAATGTTTTAAGATGTTTACTAAGCACAGGACCACATTCTACTCCTGCTATTACCTCCTTGGAAACCTTGAGTGTTCCAAGTTTGACTGCTTCAAATTTCTGCTGAATCTCATCCCAACCCAGGAATATCCTAACTCAACAAACAACTTTTTTGGAACAGTTCCACAAATAGAGGATGTATAATCAGCTTTTTCCAACTGGCAACAGTGACAGCAATAACATGATTATTGTGTGGTAAAAATTCTCTACGATATATCCTGATGGCCAGAGAAATACCATTAGAACGGCTAACTCATCCTCACAATGCATTAGAGGACATCTAATTGTTGAAGTAGAAGAACCCTCTCTTGGTGTACAAACAAGCACAGGAAATCAATGTATATTTTGACAAATGAAGTAAAGTTTAAACAGGGCTTAATTTTTAACACAAAACTATGACAGCTCAATTGCCTTCACTGCCTACCCTTCTTCCAGAAGGCTCCCTTACAGATGTTAACTTCTTACTAACTCACTGGTGCTCTTGTTTATACTACAGTGAAACATATATTGTAAGTTCAGCAATCAATGATTTGATTAACATAGTGTCCAACAGTGTTTTAGCGAAGATTAGTCCTTGTACTTGTGAAGTTAAAAAAAAAACACCCTAGAGGCGAAAAAAGTATTATATAAAAAAAATTACTTTTTATGTGTGGTTAAACACTAATCTGGCAAGCGTCCCAACATCACTTTCTAAAATATACTTTTCAGTTGATAACTTGAAATTCAGGCTCAGACAGTTTGTTGAGTTGTACCCTGAGGCTAGCAAACCCAAGGAAAGCTGCAGTTTCTGTTGGCATGACACAGACTACACTTCCAGGACAAACGTTGGTGGGAAGGCACCTGTAAGTAACTAGAAGAACTAGGACAGATATTACTTTAGAAAGACCTTGTTCTGCAAAAGATTAAAACAAAGGAGAAAAGTGACAGTCTGTTGTAATGCTATACTAAAGACCCCAAGTGTATCCTTTTATTTTAAAACTGAGAATTTATATAGTGATTAGAGATAAATTTTAGAGCACACTTGACTTGGTTTCACGATGAAATAATTTAAGGAACTTCTCTTGCCCATAGTCTGCAGAAGATAACATACAAGGACAAAAACAGTATTATTAAAAAACAAAATTTGGATTTTAAATACGACATTTCCTCCCTTTTCTTATGCATGCCTGCGCTTTTATCCATAACTAAGAGCCACATACTGAATTTCAAAGCATTATTTCTCTGCACTGCAATAAGGTCACACTCAGACTGACTGCTGCAAAAACCAGTCACAGAAAGTAACCAGTGGTGAGTTTTCTGTACTACTTGGCAATGTTCTCCAGCTCTGCAGATATTTAAACAAGATATGAAGCATTTGCTGTTAAAATCAACAGAGTTAAAACATCATTCTGTTTTAAGTTGCAACTGCTCCTTTACAGTGATGACAAGAGAATGTAATTTATTAGGCTATTTATTTATTATCTGGAAATACACACCACATATCTGGGTGAAATGTCAGCCAAAATAAGTGAACCTATGTATAGACATAAAAGCACTTATTCTGACAGCTTAAGTACTATTTTCATTTTCAATAACTGCAATTTGAGCATGTAGTATTAAGGCCAGATATGAAATGTATTTTCAAATTAGAGCTTCCATGATACAGAAGAAAAATAGAAGATTCTCAATTCTTCTCCTAGGAAGGTTAGTGGTAACTAGAGTTCTGCCGTAGGAAATGGTAGAAAGTTCTCGAATGACAGAGAGGATATGGGAATTTCAGCTGAGATAAAAGTGAGAGAATTCATGGGTAACTAGAGGTTGGATTTACCACAGGCACTTCATCCAGGTATCTGCCACCTTTGCCAGAAGGCTGAGACGTGCATTTGATGTTGGACACACATTAGGAAGATCCTTGTCTATTTTCTGCTGCATTAATTATGCCAGTCCTCCCTCTAGAGCTGCTGCACAGCAGTGATCAGCTGCTTTTATGGGAGGCAAGTAGACTATGATACCTACTAAAAAAAAATTAAAATATCTACCTTTCCAAAAGAGTATGGCAGCAGCCTTCCACTCTCTCTCGAGCTGGCTCGCGAGGCAGTTTTACCCATACTCATTTCCTCTTCACACCTGGCTATCTTCTTTTTCAGTTTCTCTCTTCTTTGCTGGTCAGCAACTTAGGAAAGAGACAAAGTTTGTCAGATGCGAAAGGAAATAGTATTCTTTTTTTTTGTCCTAAGTGATTTGAAAATGTCATAGGGGTTTACAATTGCTCAGCAAAATCAGACTATTGAGATACGTTCCACTTCCAACACACAGCAATTACAAGAAATTACCTTCATTCTTAGAAGAAAAATATTAAGAGTATGCTGGTAGCTGAAGCTGCACCTTAGCTTCCCTGAAGTATTTCTACCTCACAACTAATTCACCACTATGTAGGACTTCCAAGACCAATATTGTTAACACAGTACTCTGCTCAAAAACTCACAAGTTTGCTCTCAGTTTTTTAAAGACTCCTTTCACTGTCTTCTCATCCAGTATTTCAGCAAAAGAATGTGTTTACTGTTAGTAGCAGGGCTAAACTATGACAAAAATCAATACTCACACCATGGAAAAATAGTGAGTAGTCTCCCAAATACAGAAATCCATGGCAAAACAAACGTTAATATCAAGAACATTAAAAATGAAGGCAAACACTGTGAAAGGGCCACTGTCAGATCAGGAGGGGAAATTGTTATCAGTCTACACTGGTCTGCAGTCCAGGACCTTGTTCACAGTGTCCATGCAGCACAGAAGAGGCGTGAGGTATACCTGCCATCGGATACAGAGAGAAGCCTGAAAGATGGGTAAATTTCCTGTGTTAGTTTGCTTTCAGTCACCTACATCTGACATCTTGCGTAATACAGCCCACAGTAAATGATGAGCACCCAGGTGCCACAGATGAAGTTCACAAAGTTGAAAAATCCAAATAAGGCTGATGAAAAACATTAATAATTTCATTTCCAAATGAGAACGAAGAGTTTATTTAAGCGAGCACACTTTTGAAGGCTGTATACACAATGAAACCTGGTTTAACTCTTGAATTTCTCATTCACTTAACATAGATCCAAGTGTATGAATGGCTTGTTTGATTCAGACACACAGACAGAAAGGCCTTTGTGGATTTCTTCTTCGGCTTCATAATGTATTTATATCATACTCCGGTCACACACATCATTATGCTTAATGCATGGAAATGTAAATAACTGTGGATTGGTGGGGTACATTCTTCTAGACAGCTGAGAACTACAGCAATCTGAGGACATTTAATAAACCTTTAAAGTACATTCATCTGTGCGCATTAACCCTACAGACATGTTAATATCTAGGAATTATTTAGGTACGTGTATTCATTTTATTAAACACTTTAGTCTGCTTTTAAACTAGAAACGATCCTTTCAGATGCAAAACCCTTCTCATTCCTCAGGGAAATCCCTATTTTTCTTTCAGTTCTTACAATTGATATGTAAAATACAAAGTAATTTATTTTACAACTGCTGATTCATTCAACATATTCTATTAGAGTACTTAAAATATGAAGTTGCTTTTATTAATGGAAAAATATTAGCTGAAGTTAAAATATGTTAAATTGTACAACTCTGAATTAAAAATATGCCTTGTAACAGAAGGAAAAAATATACTGTAAAATTAAATCATTAAAACTCAATATTTTTCTTCCTACACTAAATTATTATTATGTGGCTATTCTAAATTACTATTATTGTGTTTGTCTTAAAAATTACAGATGAGCACTCAAACGTTAGCTACAGGTCAGAAGTTTCATATGTTTAATAGAAATAATGAGTCACGCTGGGCCAACAGAGTGTGTCTGTGTGTGCACATGCATGGAAGTTGTAAAAACTCAAGTCATGCCTGCTGCGAGGTAAAATGGTGATGGCTGAAATCAGTGTTGAAGAAATATCTAGGGAAACAATGAATGAATGAAAGCTCTACAAAGCAAAAATGAAAATTATACAGAAGTACAACTGTCTCATTTTGTACGCGTGAATAGGTGCCTGAAACAGAAATTCTGGGCAAAGCACAAAGCGGTGTGAATATTATTGCAAAACTGAGTTCTCGTGTTGTCCTTATTCTGCTCTTTACAGGATAAAGTCTGAGATTTAACATTCATGGACAGACTCCGCCTTTACTACTGGAGTTTAAAGCTATAAAAGCCAAGTACTACAAGTACAGGACTGCGTGCTACGACTCTTCTCAGCCAAAGCACTGTTTGTGCCCATGAGTAAAGAAAGAAGAGTAAGACTGCCAGGATGCTCAGGCTATCTTTGGTTGTCAGAATGACCCACTGTCACCTGCATGGGAAATGTAAAGTCTTTGCCTCACACCACTCACATAGTAAGCTTAGCTCAGCTAATCCATTAAGGGCGTTCCAAAAGCTATAAAGTCACTAAAGTGTACTAAAAGGCAGAGCAGACATATGCAAAACAGAATGGCAAAAAATCCCAGCAGTGAACACATCTTCTTGCCAAATTAGGAAATTTTCAGGCTAGGTTTGCTGTAAAAGCTAGGAACTGTGAAACCAGCAAATCGAGAGATAAAGAAATCCTTCCTGAGTAGTGTTAATGTAGATGTAAACAGACAGCTAGATGCAAGTTAGGATAGCCCTGAGGCAGTCAGTAAGCAACGCAGACAAGAGTACAGACACAAGAACATGCATTCTGCCAACCTACCTCCCCTTACTTCACACGTCCTTTCCCCAAGCAGGGAATGGAGAACCCAGTGTTTCTGTTCAGCTTTAGCCAGACAGAAAATGGTTATCTCACAAATGGCCCGAGCCTTTGAGGCACTGATTACACATAATATTACAATTAATGGGTGCTGAAGATACTTAAGGCTGCTGTACATAACCACTTGTTCTGCAGCTCTGAATATATTAAACACAGAAAAAATGAGACGAGCATTCAGGAAGAAACATGCAGTTTCAAAAGGGAGATTTATCTGTTAATTGGAAATGTTGCTCACTGTTCAAGATATCTGCTGCTTCAAATCAATCACAAATATAGCTTCTTTAGTTTTCAGTGAGGTGAATAAACTGAATTTGACAAGAGTGCCCTTGGCATATTGTCATACACTAGGGGCAAGTAAATATCAACTGCATTTCTTCACAGATACTTAATAATTTAACTGCAAATAGCTTTTACTGCATTGCCTCAAGAAATGTATCAAATTTGTAGAGTCAAATATAGGAAAAGTCGAAGACATAAGTACCTTGTGACATATAAAAGAAAAAAAGAAAACCACTGGGTTTTTAAATCTATTTTAAAAGGGAAAACGAAATGTTTAAGAATAAAAAAATACAGTCTATAGATCCAAATAACATGAGTCCCTTTTAAAGCTTTTTCAGAGACTTTAAGATCAATTATAACTCATGAACTGCTGTGTTCAAAACCACCACAAAGATTTATAGTGTATTAAAGAGAAAATGCATTAAAATATAAACAAAGGAGTGATTTTTGTATATGAAATAAATTTGGAGTCTGTGAAACTAAATTCCATAACTTATTGGACCCACCCAAGAATCTGTTCTCTCAATTCTGTTGGCAATGAGAAGCAGCACAAGAAAGACCACAAATTTTAGAAGTTAAACTGTAGCATTCTCCATAAAGAGCTACCTATAAAACGCTGACCAATCTGCCATAGAAGTAACACTTTTGCATAGGAAAGTACCCGTTTTGCAAAGAGTACACCACACTTCCAAAGCAGAGATTACATCGTTATATTTCCCTGTTAAAATACTCCCTCTATAGGCTTGATTCTTTTTTCCTTAAGCCTAGGCTACAGCAGTATTTCTAGACACATGTTTAGAGTTACAAAAACAATGTCAGAAACCTGGAAGAAACAAAATAATCACAACATCCGCACTCCTAAGCACCTTGAAAGCTCTGCGCTTATAAGGAGAGTACAGTTTGGAACGTGAGTGGTTGTCCTTTGCTGTTAATTTCCAACCTCTAGATTGATCATACGTCACATCACAGTACAACTGGCAGTTACCTTCCAGCTTATTTCATTCCTGATGTAAACAATCCATGGTAGACAATGAGATACTAAGTTAGATTTAAATTGAGTTCAGCTTGCAGAACAATGTATCTCAAAAGACTTGTCCAACACTGAGCATTTCTCCACTGTGTTTTTATATCAGCTATTTTTGCAGTAACACAGTTCTGATTATTATTTCCCTTATGAATTATCTTAGATAAACAATGCAAACATCAACCTCATTTCTATTAAGCTTGAAGTGCCCACAGTGACCATAATGAAAGTGTTTAGCATATCAGTTGGTTCTATTATTTCTGCAAACAAGCTCTTCATTCTGTAAAAATTTTTATTATCAGCTTCCTAGCTCTACACAAATCCCCGGTACACCATGATTTAAGCACCTGGGCTGAGATCTCATCAAATGCAAACTGAATTTTGCCATTGGGTGTGAAGTTCGGGTTTCTCATAAGTTTAAACCCAGATTTTTTAACACAGAAATTTTAATTTTCACAACTGTAAGAGATGATGCAGTTCTCCTTCACATCCATTATCAGTAGCACTGTTTCATCAAATAAGGGAGGAATCACCATAAAAAAAAAGGTGACAGAAGATTTATTAGGGGCTTGATACTACAGGCTTGCTTGTATCAAATACAAAGTAATGTTTGTATCAGGGTATGTACTTCAGAAATGTGATACTGCTTGGCAAAGCTACTAATGGCAAAATCTGGCCATTGCTAGAGCTTGTAAATAAAGCCTAACAGTGAGACATGAATCCTTCAGAGGAATTCCAGGAGAGGCTAGAAGCACAGCAAATCCATCCACCTCTGATCCTCATATGGGGTCCTCCAATAGACATCTTGTAGATACTTTTGTCAGCTGTATGAAGAATACAGCAGCCTGTGCACAGCCTACTACGGAAATTGTGAAATGCTGCACCAACGGTGAAGAAAACTTCTGAGCCTGCTCAGGTAAACCTCCATTCACGTACCCTAGACAGAGGTCCACCTGGCTTCTAGGTGGGCTTGGACAGTGGATTTTCTGTCAGGGTACCACTGAAGCAGCGCCCAAGGACAATTTATACATACTGTACTGAGCTAATGCTGAGAACAAGTGGAAAGTATAATTTTATTCCTGTTCTCTGGTACACTATAGATATTTTCTATCATCAGTAATAGTGGAAAATGATATAAAAACAACAACCCACCCCAGCGGACAGATGGTAAAGCTGGGTAAATTCAATTAAAAATCAGGGACACATTTTCAATAATAATGATGATTAACTACTGAAACAACTACAAAAGGAAATTATGTTTTCTCTATTTCATGACCTTTACAATTCATGACTGCAGGCCTTTCTTGTTTATGTGCCTTATTTAACATATTAGCACAACTGGACCTAATTTTTGGTCTGGTTAACTCATGATGACCAAATGATCTAATAACTTTTGCAACTACAAACCCTGTGAAAAATGTATTTTTGATGTACTGAATACATATCTAAAATGAATTCTCATAAAACCAGAAAACCTTTCTGTAGAAGAAACTTTAAAGTAAGTAACTACTACAAAAAGAAAGTAATACTACTACTGTTAGAAGTACAGGTTCATAAAGATTTTTTTTTACACAGTGGCTTTTCCTGCTCTCCAAAAATTCAGATTTGACAAATATAAAATATCTTTCCGAAGACCTACTTGAACTCTGAAAACATACATGCTAGAATTAGCCGAGTGTTTGACTTTAAAGAACTTGTATTAACTGCTTCTAACTTTCATTTTCAGAAATGCATACATAAGGACAAGACTCGAGAGAAAAGTTAAGAATCAAAGATAGGGAGATGTTGTGAAAGCTTCTGGTAAAACACAGCAACAACAAAATAGGTACGACAACTTTTCATAGATTGCTGCTTTTCATAGAATAATGGGTAGACAGCTATAATGTAAAATATGCAATAACATGAAAAATTAAAATTTAAATACAGAATTATCTAAGAACATATATTTCTACTTGAACCTAAGCCCTCCAAAAGTAGAAAAACAACCTTACTCATCTGTTTGCATTGATGTCTCTCCCCATCTCTCACCCCCTCCCCCAAGTATTCAAGTTCCATCAGGCTAAAACACGTTTCTGGTGGGTAACTTCTCAGAATACTTTTTTAAAATCCTTCTTCCCCTCCTGCCCTCAGTATCAAAGAGACCTGCATTCCCAAGCACACTAATCACTGGGTTCAGGCCGTACTATCAATATGCCTTGTGGAAAAACCTCTAAACATATGGGTTGAAAAGTTAGTACTGTTAGAAACGGCATGTGTAGCAGCAGCTGTCTTACTTGGCACAGCTTTTGTCAATTTTTCTGGCACAAATTCCACAACCACAGACTTCTAATGGCCACCGGTATCAATCAACATGCTTGGACTAATTCTGAACATAGAAGTTTCACATTTCAAGAAGTTTCACATTTTAACAACTATTTTAAGTCAATAAGGCTGATCTAATACACAGGAACATGCTCACTGCTAGCCCAGGGGCATGGCAGCTTGCCTGTTTCGCTGCCAGCTAAGATACCAGGAAAAGAACAGTGGAAACTAAATCCACTTAAAGGACAGAACACATTCAGCTGGCCAGGGAGAATGCCAACTACAGTATCGTGTTCAATTCTTAAACACTAATGACTGATTCATGGCAACAACCCCAAAGGGAAATACTCACCTGCTATTTTAGCAGTACATGAAGCACATTTTCAGGGGATGCTTTTTAACACTATCTGCAGGAATTCTGTTTTGCAACTCTGTGCTATTAATAAATCTTAGCATTTCAAACTGAAAATTTACCCCCCTTCCCAAATCTCTTTTGAAATAGAGGGAGAACAGAATCCTTATTTGGGATGCAATAGGTAATAAGAAAAGGAATATAAAGGAAAAAAAGTAATAATATGCTTCAGCTGAGGCAATGAAAGGCATAGAACTATTGGAAGAATAAAGCTGTAAACCCCTTGACTATAGACATTCCCCTAATACTCAGTCATATTGATGTTGCAACTGTGCCTGGACAAATTGTGTGTCCCATTTCCGGCACGAAAAAGGAACTGGTTTGAAAATATTCTAAAAATCCTCTTCCCTTACTATCTTCCTCAGTACATTTTCAATACTCCTACTGCCCGAGCTACTGGCTGTCATCTCCACGTAATCTGTTTCATAAAAGACAGAGGAAAAAAATCTATTTTCCAGTGGATTGCCAGAGACACTACAAATGACACCTTAACACCTGAACATGTAACACTTGGTTGCACTATTACTTCAGTACAGAAATCTGTAGTTCTTGATGAACAATGCATAGAACAGCACAAAAAAAACCCCAGCCACTCTAATTTTACGTATGAAATAAATCAAAATAATTTTCACTTTAATTCTAAACATCTAGAGCTTATAAGAATAGTGCAGATACTGGACAAGGGATGCCTGAGTAGCCTTAACCTTAAATACCTTGAAGGTACTGAGACTAATAATGAAGAATTTGACAGTAGATGCCCCATGGAATTATCTTTTGCTAACTCTGCACAAATTTCAGCCTGTGTGGCAGAGTTTCTCATCTGTTTATAAAGTGATCTCAGGTGACAAAATATATGAAGCAAGTAGGTCAGAAAAAAAATATCAATTACATGCACACATTGAGTACAGATATCAATCCTCAAAGATTTTTATTAAGAAAGCACAATCTTAAGTAGCTGGTACAAACACATACAGAAAAATCCTGGACCTATTGGAGTTGAGACACTTTTGCCATTGACCATCATGAAACAACAATTTCAACTACAGCATCTAAACCCTGTATATTCCACCATCCAAAATTTGCCTTTTAAAAATTAAATTATCAGGATAAACACTTTCAAGTAAATTCAGTTCTAATCCTGACAGTGTTTGCATTTGACATCTGGAAAAAAAGTCTTTTAGCTATGTAGATATTGCGACATTGGAACAGGTTACTCAGGTTGCAGAATCTCCATCCCTGGAGGTTTCCAAGACTTGGCTGACTGATCTAGTGTTGGCAGAAGTCCTGTGTTGAGTGGGAAGCTCAAGGAGGCCTAAATGACCTCCAAAGATTCCTTAAAACCAACATTTCTGTGATTCCATGATGGCAGATGCGTGACAGAAATTGAGCTTCCAAAACATTACAAGAAATGATAATGCTGAGCTGTTGAAGAGAAATCACTAGATAGGAAATCTGTGAACCAGTGTCCCTCATCTCTATTGAGTACAAGAACCTTTTTTGGAAAGGGTAAAAAGAATAAGCAAGGAAGCTATCTAATTTTTAGCCTTGTGTCTGGGGCAAGTGCTGAACTCCCGTGAAATCAGATGTTGAGACACTTCTCTTGCTCTTGCAAAAAAAATAATCAGAATATTCTACTAAGAAAAATAAGTGTTTGTAGCATTTTATGCAGACAATTTAAGATGAAAATGTAGTTGGGAATGTTTTTCAGCATTGCAAAGTAAAAACACTACATAGAGGAATATGCTAATAAAAAGATAGTGTTTACATAAGTTTGCTTTATTACTTTGCTTTCTGTCTTTCACTCAGCACTCTCATTTTTGTTAGAGCATGAAGCACCTCACAACATAAAATCTGAAAGCTGGGGCACAGACATAACACTGTCCCACTTTTAGGGAAAAAAAAATGCAATATTATTTATATTTTGTTAGACAGATTTTTTTAAAATGGCACATTTGCTGTCACTTTATAATTGCACAATTCCTCTCAGTGCAGAACGTCAAGCAAACAAACTGTATTTTAGAACTTAGTGAAATCTAAGGATAAAAAGCTCTAACCACACTGGATACACAGCTCTGGGAGATCGAGAAGTCCAACTTTTCTTCCAAATGAATCCTGTGCTACTGACGAAAATCTTGATCCTTGAGCTATGATCCTCAGCTTCACTTTATAAGCTAGCTCTATTTTGGGAATATAATACATTTCACTACATAACAATTAACACTCCCAAGTCTTACGTTAGAACAACAGTAGGTAAACTGAGCAAGTTTTTTTTTATAAATAAAGGCTTTTTTTTTTTTTTCCCCGAGCTTTAAGTTTTTTTTCCTTTCTGAATAAGAAACATCTAGGGCTGTGTCGGTTGTATGTATGTTCTAGTAAGATAAAACACAGCAGCAGCTTTTCTAGCCCCATTTGAAAATAGGTGAAAGAGCAATTTAGCAAGGATTTAGTGTACCAATTTTATCAAACAGATGGGTAAAAACAAAAGCAGCAACAAAGGTGAAATGTTTCCATCACACCCTGTACAGGAGATTAATGTTCTCTCTGTGACTAGGACAGAGTTACATAGTCAGACATCAGCCGGAGTAAGATGAACTGAAAGAGAAACATATTGCACAAAACCCTGCTATCTGAAATGGAAATTTCCTCACTCCAGAGCACACCTGCTGTGTCATGACAATTATCTGTTAAGGTTAAGGCACTGTCACTGTCTCCCAAAACGAGCTTATTATTCAGGGAAACTCATTCTAGCGTGAAACACACAAGCTATCAGCTCAGAAACATTTTATCTGTAAAGACAGCAGACTCTAAAACAAATGGGCATTTGTTAGTGTTGAGAAAGACCCAAGATCTGAAAAGGTATGGAAGAATAATTGTTAATTAGGGAAACTAAGACAGATTCTAGCAGATGCAGAAAGAAAATGAGGGTTTTATTACAAAACACATAGGTATAAACTTTCTTCTTACTCCAACTCTGTATTTTCATGCTTGTTTCAAAGCAAATCCTGGTAGAGCTGGAGCACAAGAAAGAAGATTTTTATCAGGTGACTCTGCAGAACAGGTGATCTGAAATCCCTACTGCAATCTGCGGACTCTAGATATCCATGCAATGCTGTTGCTGCTTATGCTGCACCTTTTGAAAGCAAGAAAAGGCAAGTTCACATACAGCATCCCTCATCCCGATGTAGCTTGTTGCTTAATTCAGTCTCAATCCATTATGCAGAAATACTGAAAAAAATTCTAATGAAATTGAGTCTTTCTGCCAAAAAGATGACTGATTTCCTGCATCAGCTCTAGTTACTCTGATCATTTTACAAGACAACATCACTATGGTTTGACTGCATTTGAGACTAACTACAAAGTATTCTGTCCTCAGAAGATTATCTTTCCATCCTAAAAAAATACTTTAAATTTTTCCAGTACCTCAGCAGTTTTAAGTAAATATTGAATAGGAGAAAAAAGAACTTCCTCTAATTCCATTAGTGAAAAAGACAGGTAACAAAAATATACTTTTGTTATTTTACCAAACAGCTGCTATTTATCCCCTTTGATGAATACACTTCCTTTTGTATTCAATAAATCAATGATTTGAAAGTAGTGCTCTTCAGCTCACACTATGGAGTAAGGCTAAACTACTGAAATCTTTAAACAGTGTTAAGAAACGAGACAACTCCCAGAAAAAGTAACAGCAGTTTAATCCAGGCTGTGGGGCTGTGCACTTGTAGCTGGCTCTATTTTCTGCAAAACTGAACAAAAAGTTTCAGTCCTAGTCCCCAGGTGCCCACATTCCCTAAATTCCTCTTGACCTTGCACTAGTAAGCTCTCTTTTTGAAACTTCAAGCCCACATCATATTACAAGAAAGGAGAGAGAAAATGCTGACATTCTCCCCATGTGCTCCATTAACTGTGTGGATGAAAATAATCCTAAAAAAAAATAATTGCGATCCTAAGCACAACTGATCACTAACAGACTAGGTCTATCTCACTAGCATGAGAACCATTCACCCCAGCTTCTTACAAACAGCTGGTGCAGTATACGAAAAGCTGACGAAACATGCAGATACATTAATGCTTTATTAAGGGTTATATTCTATTGTTACTCTTCTATTCCTCTGGCTCTGGGTCTTTTTTTTTTTTTTTGTATGCTAGTTTTACAGATGCTTTTCAGAATTAATGTATCACAAATACTTACGTTTGATGCTGGTCAACGTACTTTTGGGCACTGAACAATCTACAGCTGCTGAAAAGAAGAAAAAAATAAATGGGAGTGATTAAATATTTACTTAGTATTTGTGGTGGCTAGAAAAATGTAGCAATAAAACCACACAGAACAAAGACTAATTTAATCAGATAATAGCAACTTTTCTCTATTTTAAAATATGCTAGTTACTGTGTATTTAAAGTATTAGATTGATATTAATATAGTCAGAGAATTTTCAAGTTGAAGATGTTAAAGTAAAATACATATTTGAAGGAAGAATCATCATTTAAATGAAGACTCCTTACAAAAGGTTTCTATACATTTTGTGCTGATGGCATTTAACTACACCCCTGACGATACTGAGTATGTTACACGGTAGAGAGATTACAGTATATTTGAGAGCATGGACTCTGGAAAAATCCAAAGTGTATCCCTCTTTAAAGCAGACATTAAGAAAAAGAAGGATGATGAATAGAATCAGCAGAACCACCTCCAAAACCCTATTTCTGAAAATAGCTAGAAAAAGAGTGTACAATGTTTTCGGAGATATTAAAAAAACATTTATCTCATAACCCATAACCTGCGAACTTTTATGCATTTAATTTAAATACTAAGGACATCCTGCTAACTCCTAGCATTAATATCTCTAGGACTGAAATCCCCAAGACAAGTTTACGCCAGGAAGAATGAAAATAGGCTGTGAACCCTAAACAACATTAACAACTATCTACAGACTTTTCTTAGCTCTGTGCACGATATTAACTTTTTAAACACAGTACTTCATACTTCTTATATGACCATTAAAAAATAACTTTGGCTGTAATACAGTTTGTTTTCAATTATAGCATTGACAACAGGGTATTGACATTTCAGACTGGAGTAAACACACTTTTGTAAATTTGAAAAAATTTTGATCAAGATCTCATCACAATTAAGAAACATACAAATACGCACAAGTTCAACAGACTTTTAAGTTCCAGATTTCATAATATTTGTCTTTTATAAAAAGTAAGTACTTTCTAACATTAAAACATGTGAAAAAATCATATACATATTTAGTGCTCAATAAAACAGATTAGAAACACGATTTTCTCATTTGCAAACACATGGGGGAATTTAAAATTCCTTAAAACTATCTAGTGCCATTGACTGAAATTTGAACAAAAGATAACAAACATTTTTAAATTAAAAAAAAAGAAAAAAAAGACAAGACAGTGGTCTGAGTTTAACTGAAAATGTTGTGCATTCTTTCCTAAAATAAATTCTGTATTCTCGCTATTATGACAATCTCCTTGATTTTCAGTTCAGCATATTATTTCATAATTCATTATTTCATCAAAAGCAGAATGAAGAGAATACAGCATAAAGTACTCTTCAAATTAAAGTCGTATCTTTGGTAGCACTTAAGGAAAATGTTTTCATACAAGACTTCCCATTCTAATAATACAAAAGTATTATTAAGTAGCAGCTGTATCTCCTTGCTGACATCAGTCTGAGTATGAAACAGGAAGAAAACTACACTTCCTACCAATCTATTCATTCCCTCTTGATATAAGCCTGTTCTGAAAGAATGAGCTAAATCTGGGGAGGAAAGTTCATTCTTACATGCACATTTTACCTTTGGCTGAAAGGATTTTGTTATAATGAAACACCATGTGATCTCTGATCAGGTACTGGCTAGTTAGACTTCGGGAGGAGTCAATGCAGAAAGCTGTAAGATTAAAATATATTAAAACATTATAAAGGTAGGCACAATAATACTAAAACTTAAAATAGTTATTAACAGCAATTCAAAGCCACAAACTTTAAATTACAGTATGGTTAACTTCTTCACCCAATGACAGTTATTTTTCTTTAGCAACTACTCTCACACAAAATCATCTGGTGTTCCTCGGGTTTTTTTTCCCCACTGAGCCATTAACTCAATAAATAGCTACAGAAGTGGCTGAAGTTGGACTATGAAAACGTCAGCGTAGAAACTTCCTTCTTCTCCACTCTATGCTCTTTTGAAAAAGCGTCTGAGGTGGCAGTATGGCACAGAAACATACCCTAGCTCATGTAAACTACTGACTGAAAAGGATATTTAACCTCAAGGGTTCTTTAAAGCAGTAACCGTATCTATATTCCAGCTACTATAGATGTGGCATCTGTATATATCTGGATCGCTTGCTTACTGTTTCTAGCCAGCAGTAGAGTCAAGGCAAAACTCACGCCTCAAAAGTATTTTCAGTAATGCACACTAATGTAAAGGTCATCAATGAGTTCAATGTAAAGGTTTTAATTATAAATACATTTTAATCATAAAATCAATAAAGGATCACAAAAAAGGAACTATGTCAACCTTCTGATGAAAGCACATGTGTTACTTACCGTTACTGTTAGTACTCAACTGTCCTTTAAATGGACTTGCTGGACCACATCTGGGAATGCCAACAGCTGGGTATTCACTCACTTTAATAAAGCATCAAACAAAACAAAACAAATGTTAGGAAAAAGAAAACATGTATGCTGACAGACAAGATAAAGCAGAGAATCTTTCCCCAAAGAACTCACGAATGACTCTAGTGGACCTTTCTCACAGAGGACAAAAATATCGTATCAGTTTTACTGATTGAATTTTATCATTATGCCAAATGACTAACATGAAAAATATGCTGCACATAGACAATGACTGTGGTCAGTATTAGACAGCGATAGAACTAGAGGCAATGGTTTCAAGCCGCGCCAGGGGAGATTCCGGCTGGACATTAGGAAATATTACTTCTCGGAAAGGGTGGTCAGGCACTGGAATGCACTGCCCAGGGAGGTGGTGGAGTCACCGACCATGGGGGTGTTCAAGAAACATTTGGATGTTGTGTTGAGGGATATGATTTAGCTGAGAAGTATTGGTGATGGTTGGACTGGATGATCTTTTAGGTCTTTTCCAATCATGATAATTCTGTGATTCTGTGATCTCTGTGAAGTTTTAGTATAATAGTATAGATTGAAGAATTTAGAATTTAGTATAGATTGAAGAATTACGCTTGTGTGGAAATCATCCTAAATGAGAACAAGCTATTTCAGAAACCTATTGTTAATGTAAGAGGAATTTGGTTTGGCAATTTTCCGGCAGTTTGACAGCCTGGGAACTCTACAGACAACTGCAGATGCTGACAAAACCTAACCAGTAGTTACAAAAAATGAAGGAATGTGAATTAAAAGCTCTGCATCTCCTCCTTGAAAATAAATGTTGTACTGTCAGGCTCACTACCACTGACTGTTACATAACTTACAATTTAAAAATCTGCATCTGAATTAATTACGAATCTGCACCATGTTCAAAGCAAATTTTAACAGGAGATATCTTATTACTACAAATACTAGTGTATACAAAGCATTCCTTCAAGGTTTCCGGGAGCCTGCTTAAAATGTGAAGCGAAACAAACAAGATTTCTTTAACAGAGTAAATATACTACGCTTACTGAATATTGATTGTTCAGCCAATTTCTACAAATTTATTATTACTATCAAGGTCCATATGGTCTTCACATTCCCATCTTACTTCTCATCTGTCCATTCAAGAATCTGCAATTGCCACGTCAGCGTTTCCTAGCTCCACAGCTCTATATGTACCAGCCACCTCCAGCTTTCCACCCTTCACTGGATGAAGCAGCAACCTGGACCTACCCAAGATGAGTGGGAATCTCTTCTCAGGGACGTTCAGCTAGGCTGGCAAAGGCAGACATCATAACAAAGTGACTGAAGGGTGGAAGAAGCCATGCCACACATACCAAAAGCCCCTTAATTCTGCCTCTCATGGCTTCTTATCTCCTGCATGCCCAGCACCTGGCTTTCCAGTTGTTGGTTTTTTGGTTTTTTTTTGTTTTTTTTTTTCTATTTTCCACTGTTATATAATGACTGTTAGAGTACTATTGCAATTATGCACATAACTATTACATTCTGTAGCTCTACTGTAAGTGCAACAGCATGTTGCACAAGATGGTTAACACAATGTCTGACTATTAATTAGTAGAGATTGCAGCAAAACAAATCGTTCCTTTAGAAATGTTTTAATATCATTTCCCCAAAGGCCTTATAAATTTCAAGTGACTAAGATTAGTTGAGGAAGCAACAAAATATGTCTTGAGAAAATAAATAAAATGAAAATCATTAGTATATGTGGAAATTTGCAGAGTACTTTCTTGGGACCCTGTTGTGAAATTACACTAAATCTGGATCAATAAACTCAGTTCCCACTCTTATGAAGCCCAACAAATATCAAGGCAATTTTGAACTACTATGAGGATTTCACACTTAGAAGAGCCAGCCTTTATTCAGTATGGGCTTCTGCAGCCTTACAGTATTAGAGGCAGCGTCTGCAATAATAGTGCTCCCACTACTCTTTGCTGTGAAGTTGCCAGACCAGCAGTAGGAAAGGAACAAGAAAAAAAAAAAAAAGAAAATGCTACTGCAGATTTTTTCAACCCTGTCCTGCATTTTTTTCATCTTCATGCTGTTTTCTTTAAAGCCAAAGGACAGCAGTCCTGCTCATCTGTATCAATTTCAAATGGCTCATTTAAAATTCCCCTCGTGGTACAATTCTTCCTAATCTGTATTTGTAATCTAAACATACATTATCTAACAGGTATTAGATTTGGGATGACTGTCTTTGCAACGGTTTCAAACCTTTGTCAATAATGGCCTTCTTTCTTGCTTGTGTTTCTCTACACTATTACATGAGTAGCATTCAGCTTCTATCTGGATACCCACCCTGAAACTCATGACTTTGTGAAGTTACAATACTCATGTGTTTAAAGAATGCAAGTCTTTGGGAGGACTTGAGTACTATATTATAATTTTTCAATGGATATAATAATAATTTTTCAATTTTGTCCTAATGATTAAAAAAACACAAAAGTATACAACAGAAATCTAGATTATAGCAAACACGGGAGAATCAGAATTCATTCACAGTGGCTCAAAATAACCTAAAGATTCCAATATTTTCTGTATTTCAGAATGAAGTTATAACTCCAGAAGCAGACACATACTGTTCGATAAAAGCTTACAACACCACTAACTCATTTTTACGTGACAGAATCTTAGAGAGGTAAGCATAGGCATCTCAAAAATGCAGAGCTATTATAACTAGAGTTGATTCTCTTCAGGTAAGCTAACTGCCTTTGCTCTGAATTAAAGATCAGACGCACTCAGAAACCTGTTGGTTTTACTGTCTTCAGCTGGAGATGCATCTGTTCTGCACTACAGGGAAACCAGACTATTTCGAAATGTTCGCTTGCTTTGCAGCGCCAGCAGATGGCACACGGATAAACTCTATGGAAAAAAAACTACTGTGTGCTTTGCACTTCAGCTCTATCAAGCTTGGAAAAAAGAAAAAAAAGTTAGACTCCCCCCCCACCTCCGGCCCCCTGCTTCCCATATCATTATTTTAAAGGCAAGAAAAACTGTCAGAAAGGGTCAGGAGGGAGAAATATTTTACAATTTCCTGTGCCTGTTTTGATTACGGACACGTGGCCAGTGCAGAGATCACCCCCAATTCACGGGGAAACCTCCAATTTGCAGAAGTCCCAAAGGCCCTGGAAGCACACCATCATTTGTCAAGAGGTCACAGGCTTTGCGCAGGTGCTTACGCCCCCTGCACTAGCTTCCCTCCTCCTGCTTGCAGTAACTCCTGTGCCGCTGAGGAAAGGTTTCAGGTCCTTGATCCAACCAAATGGGATTTCCAATCCAACTCTTGCAAATTGCAGGATAACAACAATACTTAGTCCTTTCACAGGTATCTCTGAACCTCCCTAGGAAACACCTAGGCCATTACAACATTGAACCATTTTCTGGGACGTAGAGGTCCTTGAATAAAAGTGTTTCTGACTGCACAGATTTTAGGACACCCTTGAAACGTCAGGGTCGCAGCCTCACTGACACCTGGACCTGTTAAAAGCTTTCATGCCATTAGCAAACAACATTTCCTTGCCATTTAGAACATTTCCTTGCTGGGCAAAAGTTTATGGTGAATAACTTTTTTTTTTTTAATATCTAGTTGGATTCCAGGGCTCTACCCTGGCAAACTGTACATTTTCTTACAGCTTCAATTAAAGAATAGAACAATCTCTAACTTAAAAATACTTCCATAAACAGCAGACCTTGTGATGAAGGCTTCCTATGGTTCTCCCATGGTATTCCATGGTGTTTGCTCCTACACTCTGACTCTTGTGCCAAATAAAGGGATTGAGATATTTTTGTAACCTGTTCACCAATGAGAACATTTGAGGCTTGCTCTCTGCAATTTTGCTTTAACAAAAGACGTTGAAAATTTATCACAGAAAAAGGGTCAAAGACACTAATTTGGCTGAAATCATGCTTAGCACTATTGAAAACAGAAGAGGCAATAATAAGTAAACCATTGTTTCCTTAGGATCCCAGGCTGTTTCACGTAGACATTTCATCAAATGTATCATCTCTACACTAAATTTAACTTATAATACCCTCCCTGTATCTTCAGTCTGAAACTCAAAATTACTTTTTATAGTGTCAAATAGTTACAATGAAGCCGTACATTGCTAATGTCAGAGAAGAAACCGGAGGATTTGGTATGTGGAGGACATCTGATGTATTTTACCGTTTCTACAAAACAACTGAAGTGAGATAGAAAGTGTTAACGTTCACAGGTTTCACAAGTATAATGTCAGGTCATCTACTGACTTGAACGGTGATTTGTTTAGATTCAGACTATGTTTTCAGAGTTACTTGCACAATAGCAGAAACTAAACTTAAATTGCAGGCTTAGATATGTTAAGAGAATTTTAAAGGAGAAGAGGATTTTCAGCAAATTACATAGTAACCAAATATAAACCCGACAAAGGGTCGATAACTACAAACCCTAATAATTGGAGCACTGGGACAGCTATGGGAGTGACAGAAACTGTACTGGTTTAGGACTCTGAGCAGAATGAAAATAGTATGCATTTTGGCTACTTTATCTCTTTTTTTTTCCCCAAAATCCATGCATGCAAGCGAGAATTTTTTCAGTGAAAAATTTTCTGCTGATTTTGATGGTTCTTAAATTATTTGGGAGTAGGAGCATTTGTCTGAATTGGACTTAGCAGAACTGATCCCAGTACTTGCAGTACTATAGCAGCTTTTGCAATAATTAAGTCTCCTGACTAAAATGTACACTTTCTACTTCTTACTACAATAAAACTATTCTACTTCTACTACAATAAAAAACTTCCAGTCACAAATTTAAGTTCTATGTAAATGTATTTCCAGAACTGAACGGGGAAACTCTTCCAGATAATTTAATTTTGTTTAAGAAATTGTTTTCTGAGATTTAAGCCTCAGAAACAGAGACATATAATGGACTCCTATACTTGATAAACTATACATGTTACTATGTGATCTAAACTTACATTTCCTCATACATGTAACTGTGACTGTCCACATTGAATATAAAATCAGGATTCTTATGCTGTGTGTTCTCCTAAAGTACGGACAGCAAAGAAATTAAATATTTCTAAAACTTAATTAGATCTTTTAGTTCCTTATTAATGTTTCTATTTGCTTGTTGTAGGCTTTCCTTGCAAGTGTGTGACACTACACAACAAAGAATAGAAAAAAATTAAAAACGCCGTTCTCTATAATTCTTTCCAGCTGGCATCTAAGATAAGTAATAATTATATTATTCCAAAGTGATTTTTAAGATATTTTGTTTATATTATCTTTTTATTTTCATTTAAAATGCATCCTATCTTTATTTCTAATTTTACAATGTTAAAAATGATGGAAATTGGTGGTTTCTATTTGTTACTTTCTTTCCTAGTTGTTAGTGGATATGCAGAATTTATGGAGATTATTTTTCTGCAAAGCCATTTTAGATTTGGAACGTGAATATATACTGGAAAGAAGCCCAGCCTTTCATTACAATGCTCTCATAGGAAGGATTTTAAACACACGTATTAGACTTGCTATTTTTACAACAAATCTGCACTTCAGACATTGCAAATCAAAAATACTGAAAAAAAAAAATCAGGTTACCCTTACCCACCAAGACTTGTTATTTAAAAGATAATCCATTAAAAATACAGAGACCTTAGGTGGGATATTGGATATAGCCATCTAAATCCAGCACTGCAAGCCACAAAACCTCCACTTCACTGTGTAGAGATGTATGAACCCTGTATTTTCCCAAGAGCAGCTCCCAGACCTTAGCTTGGGTTCAAACAACCCTGAGCCCCAGGTGGATGTAGACCTCAGGTCTCCCCAGCTGTGCCAGAGGAATGTGTTCATCACTCAGCCAAGGCACCAACCCTTTCGGGCACTTTTTTTTTGGTCGCTCCAGGTCTCTTGCATTCACAGCTGCACAGTGGCCACCTCTCAGCTGGAAATGTAGGAAGCATCTCTGCCTGTAATGGACTAGAATTGCAGCATTTGCTGCAATGAGACACAGGGATTTGTCCTCCTCCTTAAGGCTGATACGGACACCCAACTCAAGCTGACAAATGCTTTGAAAACACTCTATCCACTGCACTAATTTATAAAGGTTTGGTGATGTTGCCTCTTCCACCTTCAACTGCCAGCTCCTTCTCTTTTCTTCTTCCCTAGTCCCTCAATGCTCTAAATCAAAAATAGTGAGACACCTTTGCCCGAGTGGGTAATTCAGGCAACTACATGCAGAAGGGAGTTTGTGCTGTGAACTGAACAGAAGTCAAGGATGCTCTATCACTACCACCCTTGTTCTACTTGTTCCCTAGTTCAGTGATTTTTTTTTCAGTGGGCTTCCTGCCATGAATTCATTCTTCTAACTCTGCTTACACTACCAGTACACTACAGCACTATTGCTGTACAAATGCTGAGGAGGGAACAGAAGTCACTTAAATAATCTCTGTGAAATACTAAATGACTTAAGAGTAGTGATGGAAACTTCTTCAAGTATCTAATCTAACTCTTCTGAAAAGGTCATATTTAAAGGAGTGAAATAAGAACTTGAAATATATGTTCCTCCCTTTTTGGTACTATGAGCATTTTAAAATCAAAGTATCTGTTAAGTCTTTATGCTACAGAAATGACTGTGTATATGAACACAACACAGAAATATACAGAGTAAACACTGACATCTCAAAGTAAATTGAGAGATTAACCTGGCTACAAAAACCCACTCTGGATTTAAACTTAATTTATTTAAATGAGAATTAATCACTATCTTTCTTTTATATTTGCGTGATGATATACTTTCATTATTTTTTTAAAAAGAATAATAGGATGCTTTATTAGTAGCACTACTAATAAGGCTTGCTTTCCTACTGATGTGACTTGCATCTTTCTACCATACTCCCTAAAATCCTTTCAATTTCCCCAATTTGCTGCCTTTTCCTTACCTGCAGTCCTCTCCCCTCACCCTAACATCCTCTACTTGCTCAGCTGGGATTGAGGAGGTGCTATAGGTTTTGTAATTGCTCAAATAGTTTAAGCTTCTCTGGATGCTTATCCTTGGCTGACTAGTTGCTCATCCTCTTGTAGCATATGTAGGAATAGACAAAGAACAGAATTACTTTCTCTGAAAAATGTTAATTTGTTGGGTTTTCTCCTCCCCAGTCACTGACATTTGTATCACTAAGACTCCTACTTCTTACTCCTAGCTGGGTGAAGTTTGCTGATAGATGCAGAGGAAAGAGCTGGCAGAGAGCAGTGACCCACCAACACACTCCTTTAGAAGAGGTTAAAATGTAGCAAGTCTCCACTGCTTTTCTGCAGCATCTGTGCAATCACAAGAGAACCTCAAACACGACTTCAAATTTAGATGGTTACGGAATGCACTGATAGTGTTCCATTTCATTTGAAAGTTACAGTGGGGCAAAACTGAACATTTCATAATCACACCTGTATATTTTTCCTGTTACGCAAGTGAAACAGAAGCCTCTTGGACCCACTTCTGTTTCAGTGATAACAAAACTCCCATCAGTTCCGAGAGTACAAAATCTTAGATGTGAAACCAGATTTAACAGAATTACATTTAAGATTTATTAAGAAATTACAGAATCCACCAAAGGACAAAATACAGTAATTATTTTCTAAATTTTTGGAAGTAAAACTTGATGAATAAAGTCCCCAGAAGCTCAATATCCTAATTTTGAAATAAAGTCCTAAATGTTCCATTTGAATTTTGCATGGGATCATTTGTGTCAGAGACAAAACATGATGAAAGTGATACAATGTATCACTCCCTGACATATGCACCATACTTAATCTTCTAAGCCATTAATTAGATGGGTGCTATTTATACACTTACTGTGCTGGATTACACAAAAGCTCTTCTTTACACCTACTCCTAATGCCTATGGGTTAGGTCTCTCAGTCCTTTCCAACCAATAATCTAACAGTATTCTGCATAAATGCAAATTGTTCAACCAAAATTGTATTTCAGTTTCAAGACTTAAAAACTCCTCTGATAAATTTAAGAAATCTAACGAAATAGTTGTACACAATAGCCTTAAAATACAATAACTAAGTAGTAGTTGATGAAGAAATTTTTGAAAAATGCTTGTTATAATTTTCCTAGCTACAGGCTTCACATGACCAAGTAAGGGAAGTTTTGGATGCAGGTTATTGCTCTATTCATACTCCAAAAGCTGAAACAAACAGCTATGTCTGTCAGCAGCACATTTTGTGACACAAATTGTAGGCAGAAGCAAACAAACTTAAGCCAGTCCCACCATCATTTGCTTGGGCAGCACCTCTATAGAGTTAGGGGTGGCACCAGCAATTTCTGATTTTCTAGAAGGGTGTGTGAGGGATGGTGTTCCAGAAGTGTCTGTATGCTACTTTTAAGTGCTATGTGTACAACTACCAATAATTATATCCCAGTTTAGAAACTTCTGGCCTAAAAGGTTACTGACCTGAGTTCACCGGATAGTTGTGCCTCTGCAAGATGGCACAGTGTAATCCAGGAGCATACACTACCACCTGCTCTAACGTGGGAATGGTGCTTTTATTGAAGGGTGCTAGAAAACTAGATCACAAGCACGTCCTACACGACAAATGTACATGCCGGCTTCTACTGCTACAAGAAACTCAACATTACGTCATCCCATGAACATGCATTTTGAAGGTGTTTCAGTATCTGCTGTCAACTGACCAACAGATAAAATACATGTATATGTCTAAATCTATAGATACCCTATATTTTGATTCTTTTATATATATTGAAAAAAATATATAGTGTTAGTATAACCTGTGCCTACAAGGAAGGCTCCCCCCATTAGTGTTATTAACTTCTCTCATATTTCTAACCAAAAATACATTAGCAAAACTCTAACGCACAGGTGGCCTCACCCAGAATGGAGAGCAGAGAAATCTCGATCCACCACGCTTCCGAGAAAGTTGCAGGGTAGAATCTGAAGCAAAATAGCTAGTAGGGTTAATGATTTGAGTTCTGCTTACTTTAGCACACATTTCACTTGAAGCGTGAAAGAAATCTTCAGCAAAACGGGACCAATCAGGTACCTAAGTCTTATTACAAATTTAAATTAGTTGCTGAATGCAGATGGGATTAGTCACATTAAGTGACTAAAATTCACTTAATAGACTATTTGAATAATGGGTCAAATTAAGGGTAGCTTTCAGTGATTTGCTGAGTCAAAGTTTTAATTTGGTAAAAAGTTAAGGGTGATGATTAACATTGCCCAATTTCAGTTAAAATATACTATTATGTTTCAAATACAATTTTGAAACACCCTTCCTTCCTTGAAGATACAAATAGATTCTTTCTCAACTTCTCTGCTGGTCAAAGGCAACTTCAGCTTCTGAAATATCAAACTGGTATTACCAAACTAATGCTTGAATTTAAAAACTCGTTTGTTCAAGTGGTAAATGAAGGAATTCAGAGGAAAAAGAAAGAAGCTCACAAGTCACAGATATGTTTTAACACCCTTCCAGCTCCAGTCAGATCAGTGCAAGGATTTCCTGCAATGCAGGAAAAATCTAAATATGATAGCGTTCTCTGAAAATATGCAAAGCATTTTCATTTTATTTTAGAATTTTTGAAGCCTGTACAAACTGCCTAAACCTAACAGCAGCCTTCATGCAGCAATGTCGATGACTTCTCCATTGTTGTAACGTAACAGTGACAAAAACACATGTCATTGATTAACAATAAGCATATGATTTCATTGCTGTTCAGATATGTGCTAATCATTTGCTATGAGAATTAAATAGCCCAATGCAGAAGACTGGAGTTAAACAAGAAAGCTGGTTTAGAATTACAGTATTCAGATTATTTGGGGTCACGCTATAAATCTGTGACTGTATTAACCGACCCCTGAAATTACTAGAGTAAATAACTTGGAGATTTATACCTGGAATTAGACAAAAATATAAAGGATTAACTCTTCAATATTTCTATAGGAGAAAAATCGCAGCCTCATTTGAACTTTGAAAAGACCTACATGAAAATCCAATATAGTCCATTATATTAAAAAAATATCATTTTTTTTTCTTTTTGCTTAGTATTCTCACTAGACAAAACTGAAACCCTGATACAAAACAAGTATAAAATTCTGGTTCTTTCTTTACAATGATGAGTCTAAGTCTGAACAAGAAACATTGCACAGAGTACACCAGGACATGAAATAGGGTACCCCACCTCTTCTGTATTAACCTTCTGGATAGACAGTGTATGGATACAACTGTCTCATAGAAAAACTACAAATATGATGTGTTCTGCCTCTTTCATAAGCTGTCTGCAAGCAATCCAATGGCTGTTCTGCCAAGTTTGCTCAGGCATACAGATTTCTAGGTTAGCTCACTGTAAGGAATTAGTATCTCTGCCTGTGCTAATCCCTGTTGCCTGTAAGGCCTCTGTGTCTGTGAACCTAGGCACGGGGCAGTCCATTGACATCATACTGACTCTGTGATAACCTCCTCTACAGACAAGCAATAGCTTCTCATGCAAACAGACACACATTCCTTCTTTCCTACTTTCAAGCTATTTTTTTTTCTAATCAGGAATCATTCACACAAAGCTTGCTGCCACCTGCATGACATTTAGGTCTTGCATCATATTTATTCTCATTAAAATGGTCAACAGACAATCAGCATCCTTTCTGATTGTCTACAAAAAATATTTTGAGAGTAAAAAGTAAGAGCAGTCAGAAAAACGATACATTTGTAATAAAATCACCTTCACACTACATAAGAGAGTATAAAAACTGGTCATAAAAGATACTAGTGTTTGCTCTGAATTTGATATTTCCATGTAGTATCAGAATTCATGTTCAAACTCCACTTTGATATCAGACATCTTCTGGAGTGACAGCTGTCACTATCTCCAAAGACTGGAACTGACAAGGAGATGCAACGTGAAAGCATAACATTATCTCAGAGGATCTGACCTTATGCAGCTATGTACGATTTTGACATTACAGCGCAGCACTGAATAATTCCTACCATTGTTTCATATTACACATGTCATCCAGTTCAGATCTAAAAATATTTTAGGTATTTTCCAAGAGATAGAGTTGGCTTGTGCAAACATTTTTGCGTGTTTATGCCTGTTTTTATCATGAATTACAAATGCCCCTAGGATTATTCATAGGAACAAAGCACAAGAGCAACCCATGGCAGGTTAAATCTGGGTAAGAAATCACTTTATAGGAGCTTCAAAAGCTTTTGAATCTTTTATTTTTCAACTACACTTGCATTAAAATCCCACCAAACCAAAAAACTTGGATCTACATCCAAATGCCATGTAAGCGATGCTGCACACACAGGGTAAAATCCACGATAGTCCGCGAGCATCAGCTTTGGAAAAGAAAAAAGCTGACTCCCAACAGCACGGAGATTTAGGCCTTGAAAATGAAGTGGCTGATACTGGCAGCCTGAAACATTCACCACAGCAGCACCAAGTGCCGTTAAGATACGTAAGACCTTTAAAGGCCCCTTCCAACACAAACTGCTCTATGTAACTGTGATGACGGCTGTAACCCGGACAATTTCATGCCATGTTTCGGAGGATTATAACCTTTCGAGGGTTTTACGTATAACCTTTCACAGCCCCAGCTGCCAAGCCTCGCTCGCTCAGGGCAAGCCCCCGCACTTGGCTGTTTCCACGGGTGGCACCGCCGCGCTGCCCCACAGCCCGGGCCCAGCCCCCCACGCGTGACAAACAGGGTGGCACAGCCACGGGCAGCCGACTGTGAGAGGGGCGCAAGCCCCGAGCCC
>WHYT01015931.1:356690-373893 GCA_009806455.1 Tetrax tetrax | reverse complement strand
CCCCCTTTCCCCCGCGCCCGGCGTGGCCAGGGCAGGCAGCCCCCGCCCCGCCGCCTCCCGCGCCCCCCACTCCACCGAGTCCCCCGCACCTCGGCGCCGCCTGCCGCCGCTCTCCATCCTCAGCCCCATGCTGCCGGCCGGGCCCGGAGGGGCGGCGCGGGCCGTCGCTCGGCTCGGCAGCTCCGGCGACTCGTCCCCCGCTGCGGGCGGGCGGGGCGGGGCGCTGGGCCTGGCCCGCCGCGGCCTGGCTCGGCCGCCTCCGGCGTCGCCATGGCTACGGGAGCGCCGTGCCGGGAGATGGCGGGCGGGGCGGCCCGCGCCCCACGGGCCCAAGCCCGCGGCCCTCGGGACTCGCCGTGCGTGGCGGCCGCTCTCGCAGCTCCAGCCCCGAGTGGGCGGGGTGGAGGGCGCGGCGGGTGCCCCGTCACCCCTCGGGCTCGACCCCAAGATGTCTCTTCAAGCGGTGCATTGCAGCCAAGGGAAAGTTCTGCCTCGTCAGTGAAAGATGCCCTAATTATTTAAGCGTTTTTCTTGTAACTTGGCAGGAAGTCGAAGAGTAATGGCTGCTAGGGAGTGATTTAAGGCAAATTGATCGTATTTCAGAGGAGCAAGTGACAAATCGAGAGCCTAGAGCGTTCCCAGTGTATTACACTGAAGAAATTCATTCTCAGTATCTTTCAAAATAAACAGCACCTTAGAAATGAACCACAAAAGTAACCCTTTGGAAAGCAGCTTTTGATCCCATCACTGATTAATGTATTCATGCTGATGTGTTAGATTTTAACTTTTTGAAGAAGTGATAGGCTCATATTTACTTTTGTCAGGCAGTTTGTTGTTTTCCTTAACGTGAAATCTCCACAGATTTTTGCAAGAAAACCGTTTGTGTGTACATTTTGTGTGAAGCATTTTCTCACTGATTGGCCAGGGATTCCAGAGTCACCTCAGTAGCCAGACACCTCAAAAAAAGCTACATATGATCCCAGCTAGAGGGACATTCCCCTTCACCATCTAGAAATGGTTATTAATTCTCGGCTAAATACAGTTTTTATATGATTTGCTACCCTTCCTTACATACTAGGAAAAATAGTTTGAATGTAGTTCAAAATCATAGCAAAATAAAGGGGATGGTATTTTAACACAAATTTTCTTCCTTATTTATGCCTCATTCAGAGTTCCAGTAAGTCACACAAATGTTCACACTGGATGACATCTGTAGTTTATCTACCCCAGTACTTTGTGTAGACTCTACCAAATACTTCAGAAAACTTTTCAGGAGTTGACTATTAAATGTTAGATGAAATGTCTAGTTGACCCTTAGCTGTTGGTGGTCAGCCTGTGATTCCCCTTATAATTTTAGATATTCCCTTTAGCTCTATGGAGTACTCTTTGGATATAGCCTTAGTTCTTGTGCTTCATGTTGTAGTGATCATATTGGCAGTGTAATTCTGTTTTCTGTAAAATCATCTATAAAAATAGTTGGTGTTAAATTTTTCTGGGAGAGGTCTGGTGCCTTGGAAACCCATCAGTCCTCCATCCTCTTCTGGTCCTCTGTCTTTCTGACTGCTTTTTTCATAAAGCATCTATTCCCATGGCATTTCAACTACTGCCAACTGTGATGCCACAAGCACCTTAACTTTTTATCAAAATAAAATAATTTGATACATTTTATAATTTTCTCCTATGTATCTTGGATGTGAGGGCAATGTCATGGAGAATATCTGTTCTCCTCTCTCCTCCATGCAAAACCTGCAAACACAGAAAACCTCAAATCCAACAGTTTTTTGTTTGTTTTCTCTGAAGATTTTTAATTGTGTGTGAAATTAGAGATTTGGCAAAAGGGCTTCAGGAAATTAGTTACCATTGTTCTTGTGTTTCAGGATCTCTGGTTTAGATTTCAATATAATCCAAACAGTTAAATCTGTAGGTAGTAGAGGTAGAGATAGTCTTAAAACAGTTTCCGTTTCAAATGCCTGAAGATACTCAAGAGAGTATAAGTGCATGAGATTCTCGCCTCTGTGTGCTATGCTTACTGTTAGCTGTAATACTCCCTACTGGCTGCAGAGATCATGCTACAGAAACCAGTTCTCTCTGTTTTCTTTCTTTTTTTTTTTTTTTTTTTTTTTTTTTTTTTTTTTTTTTTTTAGCAAACTGCTCATAGCAATATTTTTACACTTTTTAAATACTTTTTTGTTTTGTTTTGTTTCATTATCTCAATTCTGAATTTCAGGTTTCTGGATTCTCAGTGTGCAGTACCCAACATGCAGTACGTAGGCTGTTCTGGCAAACCCAAATGACAGATCCCTCATAGTCTCCTCCCTATTGTTCCTATACTTTTTTCCACCATGTAGGTAATTAAAACACGCAAATGTAAGTGAGCATTTTTAGAAACATATTACAACTATTCCCCTGGTTTCTAGGCAACGCTGAGGGAATGTAACAATTTCCACTAGTTCCCTCTCAGTCAGCAGCCACAGCATCCTAGAGATGTCCTGACTCTGAATTTTTTCACCTCCAATGGCAACACATACCAAAGCTTTATGTATTTCTAATTGGTCTGACTTATGGTCCTTTGGCGTTTGTCTCCCTTTGGTTTGTGAGAGTATGTATATTTTAAGTGCAGTTAAAAAGTAACCCAGATGTATAGCTAAGACATTAAGTCCCGTAACATGTACTAAATAAAAATAAGCCTTAACAAAAATTTAATCAGTCCTAGACTTTGATCCATCCAAACAAGTACCAAAATAAATAACACAGATTGCTGCAGAGAGCCCACTATTATCGAAGAAGCGATAACATGACAAAACCTGTAAGATTCATCCTTTCCCAATTTGAAAAGAGAAAACACAGCAGGGAGTGTTGTTGGCTGTCTTTTTCAGCAGGGCATTTCCCCTGTTCCTTGGAATGCATTACTACAGAACATGGCTTTAAAACACACCTGCGCTGGGAGGGAATGAAAGCAGCAGGAATATGTTATGAGAGTCACATTTGCAAGTGTAGATGGGCATCTGTCTTGCTCTGACACAGATTTGCAGAACCATCACCTTCTTGTCTTCTACCTCTATCCTGTGTATCATCCAATGTAGACACCTGACTACTGTGAAAATGTACAGTTAATAGTATTCAGTAACAAAACAGCGTTTTTAAGCTCAGCATAGCATGTATTTTTGTGGAAGAAACAAAGTCATTTGTTACAGAGGAAGATTTTTTAAAAAAGGAAATACTCCATGTGATGCCCACTTTCCTTCGCACGCGTAGCCCAGAGATAGGATGAGTTTCCTCTAAAAAAGACTGCGTGTCTAGCAGGACCTGAAATAGTCACCTGCTCACTTGGGACAGAGATCTGCTCTAAATGTCAGAACTCTGCATTGGTGGGATTTGGCTTTCTTGGAAAAAATAGTTTGTATGCACACTGGAAAATTCAAAGCTGCAGTTTTTTTGGAGAGTCTTTGCTTATTTCAAGCCATTCATCTTACTTCATGCTTGCTTTTCCTTACAGCTGTCTATCAAAGTAAGCCTACAATATGCAGGTAGAAAACACCCCAACAAACAGATCCACACACCATCTTCACAGGGTAGTCTAGAAAAGCTCTGAATTCATCACATTGTGTACTTTATGATGGAAATAAATCTCGTAGGTTTACTTGAGTTTTTATTTGGCATCAGTGCCCTTTCTTGCTGCAAGTTTGTCACCTGCCCGTGGCTCGGGGTGTCAGCGTTCCAAATCCCTCGCTGCCGTTTGCAGCAGGCTGCTGCTGACTTGCAGCAATCCCCAGCTGGCGTATTCAGACCATTAACCTTGCAATCTGTTCCTGTACAACTATCTGGAAAGAAAAATGTCCCCCTGAAATATCAGAGGAGGTAGTGCCTTCTAAACGTATTTAAACAGGCTGTCTGAGCAGGTTTTTTGGTACCTACTTAGGAAATTCTTGTGTTGAACAGCTGGAGTAGGTCTCATGCAACTTGTGTAAGGGAAAAAAAGAAAAGACTTAATAACTACTGAAATAGGACTTAAAAAAAAAAAAGGAAAAGAGGATGGATAGGTTCTTTTCTGGCTCATGTTTGCTGCATGTTCTTTGGTCATATGGTTCTTTGTGTTATTTAAAGTCATGTACAGTCTTGAAAAATTATTGCAACTTTCTAAATCATAGAAAGTTACGTGTTCTGGCAGGGGTGAAGACTCTTTCCCTTTCTTCATGGCAACGCATTTAGTTGTTTGTTTATTGTCTGCATGGCAGCAGCAGCGAGAGACTTTTGTAAAGCTAGGGCTCCCGTGGGAAAGATGATACAGAAAAAATTCAGAGGAGATGGTCCATGTCTTAAAAACTGCAGGTTTTAATACCCTGTAATTTAGAATGCAAGAAGGGAGCTAACTTAAAGTAAGAGGAAATGTGATAAGGAAGATGAGAGGAACTATAGAAATATATAATGACACAAGATTTCTATGAACACAGTATTAAACCATCATACTATTTATCAGCTTAGAACAAAAAGTCTCCCCTGCAGTATGAATAACTACTACCAAAACCCCTTCAGAAAGCTGCTGTGCACACATGCTCTGTACAGCGATTCTTTCTCGTCAGATCTATGCAGAGTCTTGTAATGCACCTATCCCCGTGATACAAGAGTATTTTTAAATGCAGCGAGGAAGAAACTTCTATAAATTGTATAAGATGTTATTCTTGGCTAGAATGTAAAACCTAGTAGCTGGGGTGACTCAATATCTGCTTATATTTATTCTTACACTGTGTCATTTTCTGTTTATCTACTGTTACCATGAAAGTTTGCAGACAGGAGGCTTGTACATTAAAAACTGTCCTTTATTAGGGCTGACTGCTGAGGGCTGTTCTTTTCTCATTACTTCGAAAACTAATGGAATTTTAAAGGGGAAAAACTGTGTAAATGTCTTAACTGTGTTGTCTAGACCATAAGAAATGCTTTATTTTCTTAATAGATTTACCTATTGTGCCACATGGAAATGCTTACTCATAGTAATTAATGAGAAATAGGATGAAAACATATTTTTAATATTTCAATCAGTATCAGAAAATTAGGACTCAGATTAGACATATATAAATGATACAACTCCATGAAATCCAGTGGAGCTATTCCTGCTTAGGCTGAGATGGATCATCTACCTCTACCTGGCCTGAAGCAGGCAGACAGAAGAATGTCAGTGTGGCATTTTATGTGGCACAGCGACCTTCCACACAGCTACTACAGCATACCTAGCAGCGTATTAATCCATGCACATGCACAACTGGGATCCTGTGTGCTGGAGAGAGTTCCTTCAGCTTTACCAAGGTCAAGCAGAGGAATTCTCGAGGGCAGCTTTAGAATTGCCTGCAAAAGACAACACAGATATACTATAATTTTCCATAGCACTGTGATACATTTTCAATACCTGCATGAATGTGAAATAGTTTTGCTACAAAAAGGCTGAAATTCCCAACTGGAAGTGTTTGGGGGTTTTATTTCACTTTAAAAAGTCACTGGAATGATGTTGCCTGTGTGTTTATGCATACTGGAAGATGAAGAAAACAGACTGAGAAAATCTCTTGAATGCTGTGTTTCATTAGCAATTTTGGTCACATTAACCACTTGTAACTATGTGTGAAAGAAAGCAATGGGCAAGAAAATGGCAGGAATGGAAATGGAGTGTGTGAAGTTTAACTGTTGCAATGAAATCCTCTAAGAGGAATTTTTCTGTGGAATAATTTCATTAATACTAAAAAAAAAAAAAATCTTAGGAAGAATTGGCGTAAGTAGTTTCTGTTATATTGTCTAGGACTTCCCTTCAGCTAAAAGTTACATTCCAAGGAAAATGTCTGCTACTTACTAAATTTATATGTTGTTACTGCCATCATAAGACTTCAGGAATTTCTATGTTCAGATTTACACAGAACCAGAATTTTTCTGTTTTAAAATTTGATATTAAATCTTTTTTTTTTTTTTTCCTTCCCATTAACATGACACATGCATCAGAAAAGAAAGGGACTTCAGTTTGATGGATGTTTCACAGGCCCAAGAGTGAGGATGGTCAGGGTCTGTTTATAGCTTTGTTAGTGACTTGTGTGACCTTGTGTACACCAATTTGGGTGCCTGAGTAGGTTGCAGTCTAAATCACCTTAATGTGATTCATAGCTGGTAGTAAAAATGGAGACAAGATGCTTAGAGTTACTGCACTTTTGGGAGGAGTCTTTTTGCATTCTGCTTATCATGAATAGAAACACCTGTCTTTTGAATAATAAATATCAAACCTGCAGATTACATGATATGAATGAGACCTAAACATAGAAAAATATTTATCCCTAATCTAATGTCACAGAAGCCAGTAGGGCTAGTGGTTTTTAATATTAAACATGAATATCTATAGTGGAGTATAGTAATTCCACACAAGTCTGGAAGTGGTTGAATTTACTCTGAGTAAGCGAATCAGTCTCAGAACTATGTAAAGATTGAGGGGATTGAGGAGATAGCAAGTTAAGGCACAAGTTCCTCAACTGATTAAAGATTAATGCAAGTTTCAAATAGCCTCAGTTGTTCTTGGCCTTAACAACATTAGCAAATTTTAGGTGGAATAAAATATCTGAGAAGGAAGATGACACATATAAAACAAAGCACTCATGATCAAAACAAAATAATGGTGAACACAAAGCTCCCTGTAAGACCATTGTCTTTATATTTGCAGATACAGAGATATGTTTTCCTTGTTGCTTTGGAAATGACTGAAGAAAAATGGTTCTTTTAGTGAAAGTCAAGACAGTAGCAAAAATCTTGGATTTACAACGTATAAATGGGGATGGGGGTAGTTCAGCCACATCAATTCTGCCGCTTTTTTTTTTTTTGTGTAAGAAAAAATGATTGTCATTTAATTTGTTGAAAGTAGAGCTAGACTGCTTTTTTTTTGGCTACTGATAATTTTCTTTTCATTTGGAGATTTCACTGGCCATTTCTTTTGGATCTCAGTGGGTTCTGAGGATTACATTACTGGTAACTAGCTCATGTTTGCCGTGTTGTGGCTGCTGCAGTGTTACTGATCTGAAAACTTGTTTCTGCAAAATAATGAAACATATAGCTATATCGGTTTAATGTTGTCAGTTCCCATGGCAGCCTCTCCAGTTCTAAAGATGCTGTGGGCTGTGAGACTGTTATGTATCCAGTGTTTACAACAGCTGGATTTCCTCCTACCACTATGTGTGAATCAGAAACAAATACTAACAGAAGGAAGTTGACTGCCTTTTATTACTAACCTCTGATTAATGAATAATTAATGTCATGGTAGGCCAAAAATAAAGTAGGCCAAAATTAGATGTTTGTTTTAATGACATCATTCCTAAAGCCAAAACTGAAATATTATTCATTTTGGAAAATTTTGTGACAAACAGACAGAATCTTAAAGAATTTTCATGCACAAAGCACCTATTCACTGCATCTCAAAACTTGTTGTTTTGTGTTCATTGCATAACCAAAGAAAAAACCTCACTTGTTCAAATATCCATCCCAAATCAGAGTGAAGCAGAACCGAACCAAGTCCTGTCTGCCATGAAGATACCACACCTCTGAAGCAGAAAAAAACTGCAGAAGAGTCAAATACCAAATATCACTTCATTTGTTTTAGAGTTTGTCACAGCTCAAGTGAGTATTGATTTCAGCGTGTCAGTGAAGTTCCTGAAATGAGGAAACAATAGGATCCTAGCTTTTCTATAATTTGCCTTGAGTGCTTATCTTTACCTAGTTATGAGAGAAACAAAATGTATTACGACATTGAAAAGCATGGAAGATAATGCAAAGAAAGTTTGCTTTGTAATTAAACAAAGTTGCAATAAGTGTTTAACGAACATACATGTGTTTTGTTCAGTTTTGGCCACTGCTTCTCAAGTTACTGGAATGAAGATTGAAAAGACAAAGAGAATTATGGGAGTGAGAAAAAGGAAGTTGCCATACAAGGATAAATTGACAACATATAGATTTCTGTGATTACACAAAATTAAAAATTAAAGAGCCTTTGTGATTTATTCTTTTTGGACAATAACAAAATCAAGAATGAGGTATTTATTATAATTAAAGGATGATGCTATGTTGCCAGAAAGTAATATGAAATGCTGATTTATAACCCAAATAGCCAGTATGTATAATTTATAGATGTTTGCGATAATTGAGAGGGAGGGTGGTTTTATGTATGGATTTTGTGTGGAACAAACTGCTGGAATAACAGGTGTATTTTTACCACGCAAAATGATAGTAACAGATAGGTTTATGTCTTGATTCTTAATTACTTCTTTAACAACAATATTTTTTAGTATACCAGTCTGGGTTCTTATGTCATAAAATTACCTTTTTTTTTCTGATTAAGTGGTTGGGCTTTGGAAAATCTAATTTTCATTTTTCGCTGGATTCAGGATTCTCATGAAATTAGATGAGATGCTAGACCATTCTATATACCAATTACCTCATCTGTAAATGGCCGTAATAATATTTATTCTAAAAGGTTTCCATGATTCGCTTTTGCTGGTAGAGTGTTTTCAGATACTCAGATGGAAGATGCTAAAGAAAATAGAATTAGCTGTATTATGTTTCTCCTTGAAATATCGAGTACAGGCATTGGCAAAGGCAAGTTATTGATCTATCTAGCAAGGCCTTGTAATAGCAAACTTCCATGCCTGTTTATATATTTAGCAGCATCTAATGCTAGTAGTGTCAAATTTCTGTCAACATTTTTATAGCCATAGCTGCTCTGAGTTCCAACTTGGCATTCAGAAAACTTCCACCAGAAAGGTACACTTTTGCACTACTTCTGAACTCTACAATGGAGTCCATTTTTACCGCTGTGCAGATAGCTAATTCTGATGGTGCAGAGCCTTTATTCATTCCATTACTCAAGTTGCTTGCCAACATACTTCTTTGCTAAATTCTTTTATTCTTTAATTCCATTAGCGTGGTTATAGTACTGATGGATTTGGTGGTGTGTGCTTAAAATGAGCTCCACAGGATATTTAGGTGCCTAACAGCCATTGACTCAATCAGACTTGCTTGCCTAAATACCTTTGGGAACTTGTGCTATAGTCATTTATAATGATGGATCAGGACTAATTGGCTTGGATTCCTGAATTCTTGAATGGTCAACTGGAGATGTTTTAAAGGAGCATCTTTTTCTCAGAGTGAATACTCAGCACTGTCTGACAACTGTTTTTTTTCAAAGTGTCTTCAGCTGGGGATGAAAATCACTTGTCACTTCTGAAAGCTTTGGTTGACAGCTGCTCTAATAAAACAGTCACCAATCCCCAATACTCTTCAGTATTTCAAAGAAGTGTTCTAAATGAGGGGGAGGTCTTTTCCTTAATAGACAGCCTTGTGAAACTATTTCTTTGTGACAATTAAAAAAAAAAAATCAGTGTTTATCTGTTGTACACGCATTTTGTAATACAAGTCATTTTGATCTGACTGCTCAACAACCATATTAAGTCTCTGTGAACTAGAGATTACCTTCATTGCATTATTTTGTACAGTAAGGAAGCAGATTATAACTACTAAATGAGATCTTTAGAGACAAATACAATATCAAGATGTAAAAAATATATAGTGGTTTATATTGTTCCTTTTGAACAGAAGTTCTCAAAGCTTTTCTATGTATTACACACAGAAGTAACTGCAGCTGTTTTAGAGCTGTAGGGATGCATTCCTGAATTAGTCCTTAAAAAACTTAAAGAATGCATGCATTCAAAATGTAAATGTATAAAGGAGGCTGTCTGTAGACAACCTGCAATCATTAGCTTAGGAAGTTAGTGTACATTACATTTTTCCATTCTTCAGCATAAAGATACGTTATCTCAGTACAGTTCCCAACTCACATAACCTCTTTATTGCCTTTATATTTCCATAATACATGTAGTCTAGAATCTTACTATAATTATATATGGTGACATATTTCTTTTCATGGGTAGCAGAATGAAATGTATGTCACCTGTTGGTCTGTAGGCTGTAGCAGATCTGCTAACTGTGAGAAGCCACTGCCTATGGGTTGATTCACAGTGAGCTTCTCACTTTGTTGAGAGTATGCCATGTGTGAATAACACTGCAGTCTTTTGCTATGTTGCATATAGACTGTTGTAATTCCACTACATCTTCTCCCACAAAATACTAGGAAACAGTTAATGAAATGGATAATGGTAGTTGTTGTAGAAGGTGATGTTATATGTTAGGATGAATCTAGTCTTTTCATTGCTTTCTTTTTTTACCAAATCTACTAGATTCCACTCAGGGGTTGTATTTTTATTTCTTTTTAATGACTCTGTATCTCTGTGGATGTACAATTTGTGCAGAAACTCAAATTGGGATGCACCTACTGCTAGGCTACACATCTTCAGAAATGGATTATCTTTTTCCTTGATAGTATTTGAAGATGTTCAGTCATGAGCTGTTTTCCTGATTGTTGTTATAGTGTCTGGCACACTGTTCCTATAATTAATATTAATGATTTCTAATTTGCACTCAGAACATAGACCACACTCTTCCTACAACAAAATAATTATTGATTTGATTTTGGTTGAGAGATCTCATTTCAGTCATTTCCCCTGAGACATTCAGCACTAAAGGTGCCAGTGGTGTGCAGATACAGAGACCCAGGCAATTCAGTGTCAGCCCTTCAAACAATGGCTAAACTAGTGGTTGCAAAAGTTCTACATCTGTGTGGCTAAAAAGATGCATGTGCTGAGCTATAAAGTTGAGGGAAGGTGCAGGAGAGTGCTGTGAGTCAAACTGAATAGGAAGACTCATGTCATTCCTTATACCACAGCTCCATACTAAATACCATTGCTTTCACATTCTGGGAAGAGCTTCTTACTACATGAACCATGTGAGAAATACGTTACCTAATTTAGAAAGTAGTAAAGCTCATCTAAGTACTGTAAAAGTGATGATTAATGCAAGAGTTGTAGTCAGCCCTTTAAATGCTCAGTCTAGCTTCTTTCTTTCCTTGCTGTTCAGAGTAGGAAAGAAAAACGCACTACTGAAAGCTATAGGAGGACTGGTCACAGTGGATGGTGTCTGTGCAGACTGTTCCTCCCTACTTTAGCTATTCTATAGCTGCATGAATCCCAACCTTTAATAGGGTGCTAAGACAATATGCTGCATTGAAAAACACTGAAAGGAACAGCTGCAGTTAGTAGTGTGCTTGATTCTAAGAAACAATGAAAGTTTTCAGTAAAATGGGTGGTAAGACAATACTTCTGAGACCAGCATTAACGTCTTTGGTGTGCGTGGCCCCTGACCCTGCCCTACTGGATGATAAGGCTGCTGTCATGTCTGCGGGAAGTAAGGTCAGAGTACAGGATAAGCATTCTTCCATATAGCTGAATTGGTTCTACTAGTCCTGCAGATTAGGCTATGCTGCAATACAGAATATAATCTGAAGTTTTGCCCAAGATCCCTGCGTATTCTAAGTACAAAGCTTTGTAAGTGTTTTTCTTACACCTGGAGACATTAAATGAAAAAGCCTTAGAGCAACAAGCATATACATAAAATGATGTTATTTGGCTGTATTTTCCTTGATCTGCTCAAGTAGTGCAATTTTATACTGCTCCTTGTATGACTCTTATATGTGCAGCTGTGATTTAATATATTTCTGTAGTGCATTAAACAATTCCACTCATTCATCCCCCATTCTGCCTTCAAGCTAAAGAGTCTGTGCCCTATCCATTTATCCTTATCCTTCTCATGTCAAGGCCATCTATTCTCCAATCCTTCCTTCCAATCACAGGCTTTGGGGCCTTCCCATTCCCTTTTTACCTCGCCACTATCATGCTTGCCCATACTTCTGTCAGTACGTTCCTGATGTTGACTGCCCTTTGTCCATTGCTCCTCATTTTCCCTCTCCAGATATTTTGCGTGCTACTCTTCCTCTGTGCCTGCTGCTACTTTCTTTGTAAAGACTGCATTCCCACTGCAGTGCCGCTGCATTGCCTTGGCAGGCCAAACTCTTACCCGGGGCCGGGAAGCTCGTGCACCAGGGAGGCTCATACCCTTGTTTTCTCGCATCGCTGGTTTCTCCCATGCCGTCAGCCCCGGGGCCCACCCAGCCCCGCCGGTGCGGTGCGGCCGGTGGACGGCAGGGCCCGCGGCCGGTAGCAGAGGGCGGCCCGCCGGCCCGTAACTGTCCAGGGTCCTGAGAGCCGGCAGCAGCCCGGGCTGACCTCTGCGCCTGCCCCGCCTTTCGTGGCTCTGCTGCCGATGTGAGTGTCAGAGAAACACGGGTATCTCCGAAAGAGAACGCTCAAATTTCCTGTTTAATATAGAGGAGAGTTATCAACCTGCTAAAGTAAAGCACCATCTATCTATCTAACAAGAAATCTTGAAAAAATGATGTGAGGGGAGAGAATAGTACTGCTACAAAATGAATTTGGTGGCTTGTTTTTATTAATCAGGTTTGCTATTTTTGTCAGATATCAGCCTTTGATCTTGTGAGGATTCTTCAGGGACATAATGGAAAAACTAAGAGCCAGATTGTAATTCTCCCATGACTATGATTCAGGAGTAATTGTACTGAAGTAAAATTAAACTAATGTGAAACAGATGTAAGTGGGTTCAGACAGACACTGAATACTATGCAGCTTGAGTTAAAACTTTTTTAAGATGGCAGATCTTTTACTGAAAAAAAATGCTACAGTATACTGCTACACTAATAATATGCATCTACTTTTTCATAGAGAGCTGACTACACCACCGTAGTCCTTGCTAGCCATACAAAGAGGTTAGCATAATAGGTGTCTGAAAGCTGGAGCCTGGTTAATAAGGAACAGTTACCAGAAAATAACTGAGGATGAAGAAGATGATTACAAACTGTGAACCAGGTACCTCTTCTCCTCTTCTGGCATTTAGAGGGTGGATGCTTAAAATGGATCTGAGGATATGAATGATGTGTTAGGATATGAGAGGTAGGATCCATAGGGTTTTCTGTTTAGTGTTACTGGCCAAAGGAACCTGCAGACAGGCTGTGGTAACTCACACAGGTCAGATGCTGGCAAAGGTTGTTACTGAGATGTAGTTGCCTCAGGTAGACTCACTGATTTCGTTGAAACAATTTCTGCCAATAAGTAAATTTTCTGTTCTGTGGATTCATGCCTGAATGAATGAAGACACAGCACTGCATTCAACGACTTAAAAAGTGGTAAGAAACTGCATTCAGTAGAAGACCATAAAAGTAGTAGGTTGCTTTTCCTTACACAGTACATAGTAGTCCTGATTGTTAGTTAACTTCTTGATTCCTAACTACACTAAAGCTTCTGAAAAGCATCTGAAAAAAAGGTCTTCAGGTTATCCTACAGAGAAGACTTTAAATGTCCTCCTAGCCAGAATGCTTCCTAGAGAATAAAGAAGTTATAAAAGGATTCTGCATTGGATCCTGTCTAAATTCAAGCTACTAAAGGATGGGTCAATAGAATATAAAAAACAGGATGCACTTCACTTGGGTTATTCTCTGTCTCTCTTGACCTGAGTACAAATAATAGCACTCCTGTGGCAATCACTGAATGAAGCATGATCTTCACGATCAGAAATACCAGATTTCAAACAACTATGTACTTAACCATAAACTGAATACTTATATACACAAATAAGCATATTGCAAAGTGATGACACAAAGTCTGTCCAGACTTTCATCTAACCGTGTCTTATCTTTTCAGTGTATCCAAGACATGGAACACTTAAGTTACAGATAATTTCTATCTACTATTGATGCATTTTTCCATTCCTGCTCACTGGATTTAAGTATGTATAAGAACTATTTATTCATCTGTTCTGCTATGGCTTTCTTTGAGTTATATCAAAATAGCCTCTAAATCACTCATGCCATATTACTAATGAACAGTGAAAGGGCACTTAGCATTTATTTTTCTTTCAATGAGATTGCTCATAATAGAAAGCCTCTTGTCTATTGTGTTGTGACTGTCACAGGCCCAGTCCTGTAAGGCACTGCTTCTCAACTAACACCAACTCTGAGGACATTAAGTCTGAACAATGAGCCCTAAGTGACAAAAAAGAATTTAGGCAGACTAGTTTGACAAACTACTGATATAAAGCTGAGTCCTGAAAATTCTTATTCAGTTACTAAAATAGATTGATCGTGCTATATTTAGTTTTGTTTTTTTTTTTTCTTGGTGGTCTTTCATTTAAATATTAAACATTACTGAATCCACTTAGCTTATAAAAGTTGACAGAGTAACAGCTTGAAACACTATAGCTTCAAGGCACCAGTTCTCCCTATCATGAGAATTCAACATCACTGAGAGGTGAAAGGCCTTTTATTTGCATAAGATAATAGTTACGTTTCTATGCAACAGCTGTGCTGTCAGTGAAAGATGCGTTCATTGTGCCAAATCCATCTCTGGAGTAACCCCATTGATTTTAAATGAGTTACTTTGGGAATAAATTGGCCCACTAGATAAAACTGCAGGTCTGAGGCATTGAAGTGATTGAGCAAGATTTCCATGATCATAACATGGTAAAAAATTGCAAAACAATTACATCATGTCATGCATTTATGTATGTGACAGATCACAGCTGATTTGCCACAAAGTTTTAAAACCATATAACTACAGCAAACATTTATGTAGAGCTTACAGACACTTTCTGGGAATATGGGAACATTAAGAGGATATAAGAAATAGGAATATGTTACTGTGTCATTATTATCTTCTTAGTGTTACTATAAGTCAAAAAAATAGGAGATGTCTCTCTAAGGTCAGTTTAGTAATAAAGGATTCATACAGCCACATGAAAATTCCTCTTCTTTAGACAGTAACAATCAGGATGTGTTTCCAGTAATGAACTATCTGAAGATTTCACCTCTAGACTATAGACTTCCTGCATATGTTAGCAGGGATTTAATGCTGTTGGCCTTTCAGTGTCCTGTTTGAGTTTGGTGATCTTAGGTGAGTTCTCAGTGGACAGATGTCTGCGGCACAGGACCCACCTCATCAGTTAACTGCTGACAGTTATGGCACAAAGACAAAGTAGTGCTTGGGTTAGTGTGACACAATTGAGTAATCTATGTCTATATGTTAGTTTTTTCCAGTAATGTAACAAGGAAGATGCCAGTAAACTGGAAACTGTTTTGAATGCTGATGCATATAAACATGCATATATATGTTATATATGTGTGTGTATAAATACATAAATATATAAATAGTTCTTTATTGATACATGTTTGATAAGTGATCTTGTTGGGAGTTCATAAGCCTTCTTTGAAGCCTTTTTAATTACTGGAATGATAAAAGATTTCCCAACCATGATTCAAGCGATCACACAGTACAATTTGCAAAGCCTACCCTCACTTTAGTTTCCATTCAGTTTGCAGAAGTAACGTCAACAGGAATCCCGAAGCCTGTTCAAAATGCATCGTGGTTTGCTTGCAAAGGAAATACCTTGTGCTCCTGATGTCATCATTGCAATCATCTCAAATTCAAGTCTGACTGAGCAGGCTCATTATCATTCTCACCATGTCCTTCCTTAGAGGAGCCTTTCCCGCCTCCTCCTGAACAGCACAAAACAAGAGCCACAGGGGTGCCTGGATTAGGGCAGCCCCTCCCCCCAAGAAAACTTGCTGCATGACTTCAATCTACTTTCTTCAAACTACCTACTACTTTACAGCACCTTGCACACCACCAGCAAATGAAAGTGTAGATTCACAAATACTGATTTCCCCTTTCTGTTTGGGGTTGAACAAAGACTAGGGACAAGCACGGATGTGTGTATTTTTGTAGCTTCTGAATCTGGATATGAAAAGAGTGTGCCAGCCTCCACAGGAAGACTTTCCTGAGGAGAGACCACAGTTTAGACTGCTTTTTTTTTTTTTTTTTCCCCCCCACCAAGCCAGATTTCTCCCTTTTGTCTTACAAGGTTAGCTAACATCACAGCAACAGATAGAAAAGCAAGACTGAGAGGGCAGGTGAGCAAAGAGAAGTGCAGGGCAAAAAGCAAGAGACAAATTGTCTCAGGCAGCAGATTTAGATCACAACCACGTTCCCTGAAAATTCAGAAGGCCCTGGCTATGGCCCTCAGGACTGATTCTGATATGGGTTTCTGGCCCATGACCCATGTGAATTTGTGGATCTCTCCTCTAAACCATCCCCAGTGAGCGATCCCCTTCACACAAGGAGTTGATTTCCACTATGGAAGAGAGGAGGCAGGACAGGGTTAACCTTACACAGCCTTCCTTCAGGCCCCCAGAGGGGCTGGGGTTTTGTTTTCCTGGCTAAGGGAGGGGAGCTGGGACTTGTATTGTAACTGGAACTGGAGACCTTTCTGGTGTTACCAGCCTATTTGGGGTTTGAGGGAAAGCCTGGAGCGGGAGGGAGAATGCAGACTTGGAAAGCAGCGAGTGTCTGGTAGTGGCACAAGGTAAAGCCAAGTGTCCTCGATTTCCCCGAAGCCCCCTGAGAGCTTAGAGGGGGCTCCGAGAGGCCTCCAGCCTCCCTCCCAGCCCTCCTGCCCCCTCCCCGCAGCCTGGCCGCATCTTTCAGCCCTGCCGTGCCAGGCTCTGCCTGGACACCACAGCACCGAGAGAAGCGGGGACAGGACGAGGAGCTGGCGTCCCTTGAGTTTCGGGGCGCCTGGTCCCGGTCCCCCGGAGCCTGCGGGGGCTCGGACCATCCCCGGCCCTTCCCCTCCCCCCGCGCTGCAGAGGCTCTGGATGCTGCCGTACTCCTGCCATGTGCTGCTGCCACCGCCGCTGCTGCTGCTGCTCGTAGCTTAGTGGAGCGTGTCTCCGGCTGCAAACTCCGCCAAACAAGCCTGCATCCTCCTCCCGGGAAGGATACCCGGTGAGTACCAGCCGGAGCCTGCCCCCTCCCCAGGGCACCCCGCCACCGCCTCTTACAAAGGGACTCGCAGCCTCTGCCCCTCGCCTCCTCTCCCCACCCCCTTTTTAAGCCAGTGCAGAGAGGGGCTCCGTGAATTCCCTCCAAAGCTATAGGGTGGCTCCCCTCCTCCTCCTCCCCCTCTCCTCCTTTTCTTCCAGCTCCGGCTCTCCTCGGCGAGCCAGGCTGCAGCTGCATTCAGCCGGGGTGGTCCCCGGCCTCGCCCAGCCAGGCCGCTGCGGCTCGCCCCCCATGGCTGACTTTTGTTACCCCTCTAAGTGCCCGGGGCTGAACTGAGGTGGGCTCATTTTTGGGAGGTGGCTGAGGCTAGAGAGTGTGTGCGCGTGTGGGAG
>WHYT01015931.1:300206-355400 GCA_009806455.1 Tetrax tetrax | reverse complement strand
GTGGGTGGGGTGGGGTGGGGTAAGGGGGGCTGGCTGACTCCCCGATCCTCGCCAGCCTGCGGGCTCGCCAGCCCAGGTGCCCCCTCAGGTGGGCGCAGCAGAGGGGCCGGGCTCAGCAGGGACCCCACCACCCCGACATCTGCAGGTGGCCGGGGCGAGCCAGCTGCGGGAGCCTCCCCGGGAGCCAGCAGCACCCAGCACCCGCTGCCCGCCTCAGCTCGCTCCGTTCCCGCTCCCCCCCAGACCCTCTCCGGTCCTCCCTCCATCCCTTCTCCGCGTCTCTGCTGGGGTGCCTGCACCCTTCCTCACCTCGCCGGTACAAATCCCTCCACTCGACTCCCCTCCCCGCCCCTCCCCACCTTCTTTGATTTATTTGTGTATTTCTTTCCTTGGCAACCACCAGTTCCCCTCAGTCAAACAGCGCAGGCTCCCTATAATTTGAAATTAATTTGTTTGACTGCAGCGTTGAGACAGGAAGGTTGGGAATTTATTTAATTCTTTTTCCTCCCTGTGCAAAAAGGAAGCGATGAAATTTCCAATTGAGACTCCAAGAAAGCAGGTGAACTGGGATCCTCAAGGTTGGTGATCTCTATTACTATAATTACTATAATAACAATGATTATTATTCCTTGTGTCTAGTGACTCATAGGAGACTGTTTGACTCCAAAAGGGAGGAGATGTTGGATGCTTGTCGGCTTTCCATGTGCGCTGCTCAGTCTTTCTTGCTCAATCCTAGCAGTGCATTAGAAAATGCTCATCAGATGTGGCGTTGGGTGGGTGTGTGGGTAAAACCTCTTCTGGGTGTAAGTTTTATAGTTCTGTATTTGATATCTCTCTTCCCTCCCCTCCATTTTTCTTGAGTATTTTCACGGCAAACTTGCCTGGGATGGCAACAATCTCTGGCTCACAGCATTGTTTGTTTTATCTGTGGCTCCTTTGTTGTTTCTAGTGATCATTGTCTCTGCTAAATGGGTGGTACAGGAGTGGACACAGATGTGGCTGCTTGCTCAGGGCTCCTCGATGGCAAATGTTTGTTGGCAAGCAACTGGAGCAAAATGCTGCTGCAATATTACCTGTAGTGTGGATGGCATAAAAGGACACATTAAATAATGCAGCCCAAAGGGACCTTTAGACTCTTTACTCTGTCCCGTCAACAATTGATCAGCCCAAGTGGATAGTTTGATTAACTCTATAGTTAGGTTTGGAGTCTGTCTTGGGAAGTGTGTTTGTGTGATGGTGGAAGGAGATTTACGCTAGTGCAGTGGTTTTCAATAAAACTATCCAAGTGGTGTTTTAAAATAAACCATAATGAAATGCTCTCCTTTCCTGGCATGGGGAGGAGGTTCATATGCAACCTACAGAAGAAGTGACTGAAAAAAACCCTACTGGTGTGTCATATTTCTGTGCATCAGTACAGGAGCAGAGCAACTTGAAGCCATATGTTCAGGTTTGCAGCAGAACTGCTGGCAGACAGTCACTGTACAGCAGTGCTTGCAAGAAGAATGAAGCAATAGCATGGGCTTTGATTATTCATCTTTATTCCATAGGTCTGGTTTTAGTGGTCAGTTTGTCTGTCATCCTCCACGCCCTCATGTCTATAAAATGAAGTGTTTGAAACAGTTTCTCCTGGTGTAGAAGGAATACAGCAAAACAAACATTTTTCTGCTGAACAGATCTGATGTGCTGTTTGACTAGTATAGACAATTAAGCTTTAGTTTAAGCCTTACTACATCTTTAATTAGGTGAAGGCTGAAATTGACACATCAGCCTCCTCTACCCTGAGCTTCACAATGAACACACGGATAGCAGCGCTAACAGAGATTTGATTATTTTAATAACAGTATATTCCTTATCCTAGGGTCAAAATTCTGTGTAGTGAAAACTTGCTCTTCCCAGGTGCTTTTCTGAGTGTGTGTTTGCTGTTGCTTAATTTTAATTCTTTTTATGTATTGCAAAAATGCCTTTTAATGCAAAAAGCCCTTTCCTCCCTTTCCCTGTCAAGGCATACATGAGGCTGTACATGGCATTCTGTATGCAGCTCCTTTGCTTGGCAATCATCAGCTTTAAAGCATATAGATCCAACAAGTGGTTGGTCACAATTTACTAATGTGATCAAAACCAGAGGGTACCGTAACAGGTAAAAGACCTCAAACCCAGCAGATTTCCTCTCTGCCAAGCTGAATCCCTCCTAAGGACTGCAGAATCCTAGCAGTTATTTCCCCTCAGTGCATTGACTTCGTTAGCCAGGCAGCAAGGATGCTAATGTATAACCAGGAAGGAAGCAAAAAATGTTAATTTCTAATTCTCCAAGGGACTCAGGAAATAAATAAAATTTGGTGGAATAGAAAAAGGCAAATTGTTAAGGAAAAGTTGTCTAAGGCCCAATTCTTTAACCAATAGAGGACCACTGCAATGACATTGTATTGACATAGTCCCGCTGAAGAATTAGTGATGTGAGTGGAAAACAAGGTAGATCAGACTTCCATTCTTTTTGAAACAAAAATATATTTATGTGGATATACATGTTAGCAAAGATCTACACAAAATCACTTAGAGCCCTAAAATGAATTTGATTTGCAGTCACATATGTAGACAGTTCTCTGCATGTACATGTGAAGAATGATGTTGTTTTGCATCCTATGTGATATCGTTGGAGTTAAGGACTGAAGTAGCTTTTCTCAGATACAAAGATCAACACGTAGAAAGCTGGTGATTGCAAGAATACAGAGTCCTAAGCATTAAAAGCAGAGCTCACGTCCGGTTAATGTTCACACTCAAATACCAGGTTCATTTCAGTGCGTATTGTATGATCGTGCCCTGTTTTGGTCATCAGACAGAGAACGTGCAGTTTCCACAGTTTTGCCTAGTAGGATTTGTGCTAACTTGTGCTAACAGTACTTGAAATATATCGACTGATGTTCCTGGCAAGCAAGCTAGCAGTCCAATGATGTAAGTGAGAGCTATGGTATCTCAAAGATTGTTTAGATCTAATTATTCAGGCAATATTTTCTAGAAACGATACACATTTCTAAAGGCCAAGGCCCTTGTTGTGGAGATATGACTGGCTTGCGACTGATGATATTGCTGGTGTCAATGGTCACAATGATAGTTATTGAAATGACTTAATGCTCAAACTCCATAATGCTGACTGAACTATAAATATTTACATAGATATAAATATTGCATAGATAAACAGATTAGAGTCTGCTGGTAGCTTTCATCTGGCATGAAACTGATATTCTCTGTTAACATCAGCAAAGATCAATATACCATAGAAAGAGTTTGTGGAGAGAATAGAATTGACATGAGGGGTGGTGTCTGATAGACAGCTAAGGGGAGGCTGATTTCTCAGCCATTAAACTGGAACGAACAGGGCGCGGAGACTGAACTGTGCTTTTATCCTGTTGTGTAGTATCTTCGCTTGTCTTGGGTATATAGTATATATGTGTGTTCCCCGTGAATGCTGAGTGTGTTTTCTAGATAGACCAAATATTTCATAAACCTGGAAGTATATAGAGTCCAGATTCCTCCAGTGAAGGCCCCTACTATCCCAGGCAATCAGACTATGTAATCCCATTGACAAACAGATCAAACTCCATCCCAAAAGTCATTGGGACTTGTCCCTAACAATCCAACTTGAAATATGTCCTAGAATCTTACATATATTGATTTAAAATCATACTATTAATATATGGTGAGTGAATGGGGTAAGAAATGAGTAAAAAACCTAAGCAGGTACCTCAAGAGTGTTTTAGGGAGAGTTGGACACATTGAGTAGGGGTAAAGGATCTCACACTACCTGGCCTTACCTTTTAAAATACAAGCCTACCATTTGTGTTACTTGTGGAATCAGCCTGGATATACACAATCATAAAATATTTGATCTACCTGTCATTGTTTTTTGCTTCTTCCATTTGGTACAATTCAGGTAAAGCAAATAATAACTGAAACTAGTGAAAGACCGGATTTTTAGTTTCATACCTCATACAACTTCCCATCTGTACTTTTCAGAATATAAGGTTGGGTTTATAGCAGCATATGAAGACATTAATTCTTGTAATTGTTGTTCTCATCTCTGCTCTTTCCTGCATTCCTCCTGCTGTTTGTTAACCCACCTGTTGTCTGTGCTTAAATTGGCTTATAATCTCTTTGCACATTTATTTTTATACAGTACCTAAACCACAGTGGGTCCCTCATCCTGACTGAGACATCTGGATGTTATAGCAATGCCATTTCTTTTCCCCATACAAATTATCTGCTTAAAATTGCTGGGTTTTTTTTTTTTTGGTAGAAAAATAAGGATAGATAAGACTATTTTCAATATGCTCAGAAATTATCCCCAAGCATGGCTGTGTTGCACAGTGATGGTGAGATGTATTTTCCAAGGGAAGGATGTCTATCTCGGTGATGGTCTTAATAGGCAGAAAATGGAGTTCAGTCTTGTTCCATCCTTTGTGCCTGCAGTTCTTTTTTGCCATCATTGTAATGATATGGATTGTCAAAGCCTTTTGAATTTCCAAGTAGATGTTTATCTCTACACTGACCTTTTGGAACTCCGAAGTTTTGATACAAGTTCCCAAGTCCTCTCACGAAGACATCATTTGTGTAGGATGGGTTTGGAACCCTAAAATTCTGGATTTATTATCATCCACACATTTAGTGTGGGAGTTAGTGGCTGTGGGGAATTCAAGCTGTGGTTGAGAGTCTGGAGTTCCTCTTCAGATTTTGCCGCTGTCTTAGTGTTTAACCTTCAGTAAGCCACTTACCCTTTCTTTTCCTCCCTTTTTCCTTGACTGCAAAATGAGAATATTAATACTACCCTAATGCACAAGGGTGTTGTGAAATATAATTAACTTGTTTAGAGCAATCTAAGATCTGCTATTGAAGGAAGAGCATATGTATTGCAATCAAATGCTAAAACAATTAGGAGGGAGCAAAACAGCCTGTCATCATACACATCAATTAAGAAATAAGGTTATCTTTGCACTTTACGACTAGAGGAAACCAGTATTACTTGCACTTCTTCACAGACACTGAAGACTCAATTGAGTTTCGTGTTAGAGGTACGTGGATACCTTTAACATTCCCCAGCTGCTGCTCCAGAGGGGCTCAGGTCTTCCATAGGTCCTGTGTCACTTGCCATGGCATTTCTCACTTCACCTGAGACACCTCAGGCAGCTCTGGACACCTCCCTGTGGGACAACTGAGCTGAGTCTCAAATGCCTTCATGCAGGTACGAGGGTCACCCGTAGTACTGTTGGAAAAATCTTCAGCATCAGCTACTTAATATAAATCAAACTGACACTGCCTGCAGAGAGTTACAAACTGCTTCAGTTCCTGCTTTTTCTGTCCTTTCATTCAAAGAAGGCAAATTTGATTATAAAGGCATAGTTGAGTAGAATGAGGGTGTTTAGTTCTGTCCTCTGTTTTCAAGAAGATGCATGAAAAGAAGTGGAGTGCAACTGTGAGCTGGACAATATCTTTTTGCACTAGTAAGTCAGTTCTTAGTAGCTCAGTGTAGAAAGACTGCTACGGAAAGCTCTGATGTGTAAAAAGTAGCTCTGATCCCAGCAAATGACCCATGGCCAGCAGAGTACTGACCATGTGCTGCTTGTATCACAAAAATTGTATTGGCTACTGACTCGTCTGATAGACCAGGACTCTGCTGTGCCTAATAAGCATGGGTTGCAGAACAACTGTAAGGAGTTTATTTTAAAGAGATCTGAAGGAGAATAGAAATTGGGTAAACAGGAGGACACTCCTGGCAGTGCATGGTGTACGTGCAATAGCGCCAAATGCAGTAAGGTGGAAAATTTGAAGAGTTTGGAAAACAAATAAAAGAGAATGAAGAAATCAGAACTTTACTAAAGGCTATGTGGAGCCTGCAGGGGAGGCAGATGAATAATGTGGACCCTAATAAGGTAAGAGATGGGAAGATATGACTGAATTATCAGGAGAGAAAGAAAGACAGCAGAGAGCTATCAGTTTCTTCATTGTCGTCCTTAGGATGCTCTGGAAATGGAAAAACTAAGGATTTACAGAAGTAAAATTAGTAATAAGAAAGTGGCAGAGTGAAAGACTTGGACAGCAGCTTTCTTACTGATAGTGAGGAAAAGCTCAACTCTAGTCAAGGTAAAAAAGATGAAGGGTAGGGTATCATTAAGATGTCATCTGTACCACGAGAAAAAGGGAATGAAAAGAATCAAAGGCAATATGAAGCTGTAAGTCTAAGACAGGGAGAGCAGTAGAATTGTCAGCAGTGGGAAAGGTTAAGACAGAATTATTATCTCAGTGAAGAATACCAATGCTATTTTTTGCCACATATGTACAAGAGTAATCCATTAATAGGCTTTTGGACTGAAAAGTCCCTTGGGTAGCTCTTGAAAACTGATGCTACCTGAAGTGATGAGGTTTGTTTCTGGGAGAAAGATATATAATATCAATTGTAATTGAGTAGGTTTTGGTTCAGCTTATGGCGTTCATGTGGTTTTATGTAGCTAGTGTGTGAACTATATCAGCTTCAGACAGAAGAGTGCATATATATGGTGATACAGTTTAGTTGTTACTCTCTTTGTTTAATCCAGAGCTAGGAATTTTACCACTCACTTCAGTGCAAGCAACATGAGATTCTCAATTTTAAAAGTATCAGAACTGTGTTGTCCCTGCAGGCTTTACTGAGTTAAAAGTAAAGGAGTGCCTGGAATCACTGGGAGAACAGTGGCTCTAGATGTTGAGTTGTACGTAGGGTAGGTACCTGGAGTGAAATGGGCAGGGGACAATGGGGAAGTCACGATAAGAAAAGGGTAACAAAAGCACTAGTATTCAACAGGTCGAGTATTAGAGAATTCAGTGTGATGGGAATGCCTAACCTTTATTTTGTAACAATCTCAGTGTAATAGCAAAAGCCAAAGCAGAAAATATGCTGAACAGTTGTCTGATTTTTATAGAATTTTTATGTGAAAGAAGTGACATTCAGGAAAAGGCTAAATACTACATTTTTTATACTTTTTTTTTAGGAATACCTCTGTTTTTTGTTTTCTGTAGGAAATTGAAAACATCCTGGGACTTGGCCTTTGTCAGACAGAGGCTGCTCATATTCTGGTTCCCAACACATTGATTGTACTTCTATTGTTTGCCTAAGAAGCGTGTATATGAAAAACATTTTAACTATAATGGAAAATGTGCTCTAAGATGAACCTGCTGACTTTCATAAACAACATGCCATGCAGTTCTCACTGGTTACCCCACTGAGGTAAAACAAGTGAGAATAGCACATATCATGTACCCTTGTACTTCAGGGTGATAGTACTAATCTTTTTTAGTTCATGGACCGTTATAATTCTCCCAATATACTTTCTGGGCTGCTTTTCACAGTTATAATCAAGCATTAACTCAGATTATTTAAACAAAACGATACTTCAAAAGTGAACTATGAATCCCTTAAGATGTTAATGAGCCACAGAATTTAAGGAATATTTCCTTGGTCTGGGAATACTGAGACCAAGAATTCAGATTTCATCTTTTTCTTTAACTGTTAATACAACTTTATGCTATTACAAATCTTATTATTGGCAAAGTGTCCCAAATGTATGTATTATTATGTGTTATTCAGATGTCCCAAAATACAAGCATAGGTAAGATTTTGAGGTTAGAGTGGAAAATTCAATGTGGGTATATCTTGGTGTTGGAAGTGGAAATGAAAGCCGCTAAGGTGATAGAATCTATTATCAAAACCTATATAGAGGGGGAAAAAAAAGGTGGAAGAGAGTACACAAGCCTGTTTTTAAAATGGAAGAGGAACATCCTACTGAAAGCTGGAGTTATGACAACGGGCATAATGTGTAAAATATATGAAAGAGATTTGAACCTTGTTGCACTTAGGATCTGGAGTCCTGAATAGGGGTAGTGATCAGCTGCAAGGTCTGGATGTGGGTTCAGGTTTTTTTTTTTAAAGTTCAGACATAGTTAGGTCTAGCATTTTGTTTGAGTACACTATTTGAAATTTTAGACGACATTTGAAAATAAATAAAGACGTAACAATGAGATACAAAGAAAAGCTGTTTCAGGTAATGTAGATTACAAAAGAATGGACCCAAAGTGTGACAGAGTCAGATCTGGTGCCAGAAGTGCAGAAAATGCAGAATGGAAAGACTGTCTAAGGCTGGGGGAAAAAAAAAAAGGGTGGACATGAGGACAAGGTTGGCTGCCTCCAACTAGAATTCACTGTTTTCAAGCAGATTACATTCTTTCTACCTTTTAGAAATAAACATGTAACCTATCACATAATTGAAAAAAAAAGAAGTATCTTTATGTTCTTGTTGGTTCCTCAGGAAGGTATCAGGGTGCTCCTCTGTGAGGAAAATTAAAGCACAGTATAAATAATCTTATAGACATATTGCAAAATATCTTCATCTCATTAAGTAAATATCTTTAATAGATGATGATCTGTTTATTCCTTCATTGGGGAAACATGCTTATGTTTCTTCTATTTGTTCTTCAATTCTGCCCCCAAAGAGATACATTCAATAGGTCTTTAAATTGCTTCAGTTCTCTGTCTTTCTCTTAATCCATAGATTATGCATGACTGTGTGACCATTGCTTGCTGAAGACAATATACTGTTTAACTAGTAGGGTGATAATAAAAGTTAACACCCTAAAAACATCTTCTTACAAAGCAATACAAGTTATTTTGGTATCACTATCCTACAGGATCATCACAGTGCTTTAAGCATCAGGCTTTGAGTACCTAGTTTTGTTAGAACCATATGTTCATCTCTCAGCAGGACTGACTCATCTTTTCTTCCCTAGGAAGAAAAAACAACATGTTACTGACTAACATGTTACTGACTTTACTGGATGAGGATTTTTGGGTTTTGGCACCTTAAACTTGTGCCACTGAGATTCTTAAGATTCAGTGTTAAAGCGTCCTTGGATTATTTCTCTCTTACTTGATACTGTAATATAATAGTACTGGCATGATTTGAAAACAGCAAATACATACTGACAGCTTGTCCAGGGCTTTTATCTTCTTGGATTTCAGCTTTTCATTTTAAAGAAACAAAAGACAGTCACTAGCTACTATGTGTGAAAAACCTCAATGATGAAAGAATTATAAAAGAAATGGTGCTTGCAGAAACTCCCAATTGAAATGAAGGAAGCAGCTTGCACATCTCAAAGACATTCCTCTAGGATAATTCAGATCCATCACTGATTACTAAGTTTGGATTGCACAAGAAAGGGTCATACAGAGAGGCCTTGGGTAGCAGCAATCATGACAGCTACAGAATCAACACCAGAGCCACCTTTTCATGATGCTACAGCCACCATACTAATTTGCTTTCATGAGAAACAGAACTGGGTTCATTACTGGGTTACAATGACATACTGACACGTAAGCTTGCAACCTGAATTTCTCATTGCTACCAGACATTATTTGTTGATTCAGTTTTCTGAAAATAGGCATCTGCTGCTATTTAAGGGACTGTAAGGCAGCTGAGATATTTGCATGGGCCTGGTAATGGACCTAAGGGAGACCTTCTGGAGCAACAGCTTAAGGCCAATTAGGATATCCTATTGAGTGTGACTTATTTGGAAAATGAAACACCTAAATATAGGTAGGTATCTGAAATGTAGAGGTATTCTAAGTTTCTAAGGACCTGCTATGATTAGGGGAGATATAGTCAAATATGGTTCATGGAACCTGGAGAACTTTCAGTTGGTATCTGGTTTAGGGTCAGCAAAATCACTTTCCAGGCTGTGCTGACCAATTTAACCACATCTATATTGACTCTAATGGGTCAGCAGGTGAGTTGGGGCAATTCCAAGCGCAAATACAGGCTGGGAGGAGAAGGACTTGGGTGTGCTAGTGGACGAGAAGCTCAACATGAGTTGACAATGTGCGCTTGCAGCCCAGAAAGCCAACCACATCCTGGGCTGCATCAAGAGGAGCGTGGCCAGCAGGTCAAGGGAGGTGATTCTGCCCCTCTACTCTGCCCTGGTGAGACCCCACCTGGAGTACTGCATCCAGCTCTGGACTCCCCAAGATAAGAAGGACATGGATGGGTTGGAGAGGGTCCAGAGGAGGGCTACAAAGATGATCAGAGGGCTGGAGCACTTCTCCTGTGAGGACAGGCTGAGAGAGCGGGGGCTGTTCAGCCTGGAAAAGAGGAGGCTCCGGGGAGACCTTATAGCAACCTTCCAGTACCTAAAGAGGGGTTATAAGAAAGATGGGGAGAAACTCTTTAGCAGGGCTTCTTGTGATAAGACAAGGGGAAATGATTTTAAAATAAAGGGAGGTAGATTCAGTCTTGATATAAGGAGAAAATTGTTTACACTGAGCATGGTGAAACACTGGAACAGGTTGCTGAGAGAGGTGGTGATGCCCCATCCCTGGAAACATTCAAGGCCAGGTTGGATGAGGCTCTGAGCAACCTGATCTGGTTGAAGATGTCCCTGCTCCTTGCAGGGACCCCCTCCAGGGGGGCTGGAGTGGATGACCTTTAAAGGTCATTCCAACCCTAACTATTCTGTGATTCTATAATTCTATAATGGTATGTATTCCAAGTTACAGCAAAGGAAATGAATGATGCAGGGATTATTCCTGCTCATATTTTCAACTTCAGCTCAAATGGCTTTGGGTAGCTTCTCACAAGGAGGATTTAGGGCAAGTATACTCTCAATTTGCGCATGCTTTTGTGTTACAAGAAGTTACATTGTCATGGTCAGTGCAGCTGTGCTGAAAGTTATAAAATACTGCTTTGAGCTTGGCATTATTAGCAGTGATTTCATTTGTTTTCACCAGCTCTGAGTGCAGGAGAATGAGTTCATGTCCACCTGCTATACGCAGTGCAGGCATACTTTTGCTTAGGTGAAGCTTAATGGTGGGCAAAACTGATTAGAGGGCCACAGCTGTCTCTTAAATCCGATCTGTGAATGCATGTAGCTACATCTCAGTGATGCAGTATGGCAACACTGTGAAGTACTGTGAGATGTTAGAAGCCATGCCGTATCAGCAGATGCCATCCTTGTGTAGCTATAAAGTTTTATCACAGTTCAAATTACAACTATATTTCTACAGTATTATCTGAATAGAAGCTGAGCATGAGATAAGAAAAGCCTTGTGTAATTCAGTCGTTGTACCAGACTCCTTATTGTCTAAGATACCCTAAGGTGTATACTATACAGTAAACTCCAAGACAGCCTTGTTCAGCTGGAATCAACCTGGCATTGACCTGGAGCTCTGTGTGCCCAGCCAGCCTCCCAGTGACACTGTTCATCTGTTCTGTTTATTACATACTGCTGTGAGCAGCATAGTGGGTCTGAAGTCTCTATAACCTATTTCCTTTGGCTGACCTGAGCTCTCCGATTCACAGTCACTTTCTAATAATTGTCTTACATGCAAACTGGACAGGTAAATCATTCTGACTGTGACAGTTTTACTAGTGCAACTTGCACACGAAAAGTGTAAAAGAAAAATGTATATGTTATAAAGAATTTAGAATAGGAGAAATTAAAAAAAAATGGTTATGTTGAACAAGTGCATTTCAAACAGCAACGTTCTATTCCTTGTGAAAGATATTTTCTGCATAGAGTAATTTTGGATTAGATACCTTACATGTATTCTTTGTCCTGTTCCAGAATAGGTTTTCAAAGTATTGGAAAGCCTTCCTTCACTTTAAGTAAGACTGTGTGTAGGAACTTAAGACCGCTAAATAAACTGGATCCTCAGGATATGCAAGTACTGTAGCTCCAGTGAAATTAAAAATAGCCCAATTGATGTGCTTCTTAAAAGACTTCTGACCATTACCACATGATGAAAGATCTACTTTTATTGTTGTTGTCCAGAAAATTTGATAAACTATCACTTAATTGAAGTGGTGGATCATTAATAAGATTTGCTTGAATTCAAAGTATTCTTCTGTAGATGCCAATCATTAGCCAGATTGGGGAAGACACCACTAGACTGATGCAGAGATTCTTACTTGTTTTTACAAAGGAGCATCAGTATGAACTCTTTAAGTATGATCAGTAAAGTGCAGATACATCCGTAAGGACGCTCCAAGAAATCTTTGAAGGGGAACAATTAGTGCTGACGCTATTCTTATTCTGGGGTTAGAGGTTATATTGCATGTGTTTTTCTGTCCTTGCAAAGATCTATTCCTTGGCTATTTAACCCAGTAGAGTCCTGCAGGAGATATTCTACTGCCCCAGCTGAGGGATGTATTGGCGTCGCACAGTTCCAATCTATACCATAGTCAGTGGTGCTGCTGAAGTCCCCTTCACATGACTGAGGTGATCAAGACATTCCTTCACTCCACTGTTAGGCTGTACCCCTGGCAGCCAGCCAGCATCAATCACATTTCAAATGTAGATTGGATAGCTTCCTGCTAGGTAGGACAGCATGAATCTTTGCTTTGTTGTTTGCCTCCTCACTGGCTTGTTTTACTGCTAGGTTTCTGTCAATAAGAATGTTCTTTCCTTTGTACACAGGCCTTCTTATACTAAGTTGCAAGATTTAGGTTTCCTTCACTGGTTGGTCTGGCCATGAGACCGCTGTCTGAATTTCTTATGTGAATCCTTGAGATACGACATTTGGAAGATCCCTGTCCAGCTGCTCTAGCAGAAGGACACCAGCTAAAACCCTGGCCCTACATCGTCATATAAGTACTCTGAAGCAGAACACCTTGAACTCTTGTGGTGGGAGATTCAGACTCTTCCTAAATGTTACCGGAATCCTGCTACTGGGATGTTACTGGGACACTTCCTGGTAAGGAAAAGTAATCAACTCCTTTCATCCAACAGCATGTCATGGTGCAATGGAATTCTTTTTACTAGTCTTCAAAAAGAAGATTATGGATAAGCAGCAGCATCACTGCTTCAACCTGTCTGTTTTTCATCAAAAGGTGAAGTTTGCAGAGAACCAGAGAACCTTGGTGCTTGTACTTGAGACTTGTGACATACTGACAAGAAAGCAGCTTTTCTATGTATTACCTAAAAAGGAAAAAGAATTATATGTTCATCTCTTCTGACAAAACTCTTTTTCACAGTCATCTGTATACCCCAAGATCTTGTACCAAAAGCACTTGCTTCCTATTTGGCTCTTGACAGAGCGGAGACCTGCATGAACTAGAACTCTCAATTTCAGCAAGAACAGGAAATACTGATCTAATGCTAGGGAAACAGGCTTTAGCAGTGATCTACTGGTTTTAATCTTATTTCAGAAAGGGAAAGGTGAGAATTTTTCTTGGGTTTCTCTGTATTCAGTTTCTCTATAAATAGCTTCATAAACCTGACGGTAGCAGTGCTGCCAGTGAGTGTGTTGGAACAAACGCAGTCACCAGTCTTGAAGCAGGAGGACTCCTTATTTGGGACTTGCCCCTGTCAATCACTTCCAGTCTCCCTTCAACTCTTCCTGCTCCTCACTGTAATGCTCTTCTACTCTATTTTCCGTTTTCCAGTACCTGAAGTTCATTGATGAGTCCTGTCACATGTGAGCGTGCACTTGGCTCCTTGCTCTGGGCTCAAGTGTCAGAGGCAACGAGAAGGGTAGCTGAGTGCCGAGTGCCGAGAAGAGGAACTGAGCAGGGAGTTACGGGTATGCTGCTCCCACGCTGCCAGCACGGTGGAGAGAAGTGAGGGACAAGAGCAGATGGATGGATTTGGAGGAGGGCAGGGTGGAAGAGAGGTCAGGAGGGAGAGAAAGCAAAGCAAGGGAAACAAAATCCGAACTGCCCTCCAGCAGTGTACAATCTTACTCCAGCACAAGACAAATCTCCCTCAAGTATTCGTCTGGACTTGGCAGCTCTGTAAGTAGTGCTACAAATGGTGTCAGTAGCAGTGCATCTTCCTGTTAATGCCAATAGGTGTTAGCTAGGAACCTCCTGCGAACTGCTGTCCTGAAGCCAAACCAGAAACAAAAAAAACCAAAGATGCTTTCAGCTGTTCCTGGAGTTCATGTCCTGCCTTAGCACATCCATTCTTTTGACCAGTGAGCTGTCACGTATGCCTTAGAAAAGTGGAGTGCCTGGGAGAGGGAGGAGGGAGGGGAAAGTATCCCAGCATCCCATGACCGTGACTTTTGCAGAGTTTTTTATAATGTCAGTGGATAAATTCTGGCTGATACCTACGTGAGCCAGCCTTGGGCTTCCTGTTGTTTCCCTGCCATTTGCATAGCCTCAGTAGGCAGGAGCTCTAAGGCTGTGTTTGCAAGAGAGTAACTCTCGGGCAGACAATTTTAGATTTGTGGGCAGGCTCTGACTGCAGTTCCGACAGCAGAGAGGCTGGGTCAGAATCTGGAAGTTCTTGTAAATAATCAGCAAGAGCAGCTTACATGTGGGTCTCATATTTTTTCCTTTATAACCAACGAAAGAAAGGAGTCTGATTTATGGCTGTCCATTAATCTTCTAACAGATAGACCATCATTTTTTTTCATGTGTAGCGGAAAAGAGCATGTTCCCTCAAAGAATTTGAAGATTTGCTAATGTATTGATGACAAATCATTGCACCTGCTTGATGCATGTATGACAAGGACCTTCTTTTAATTGACATTTGAAATTACTCTTTAATTTGATTAATTTGCTAACATCTCTGTGGCAGTGTTTACATGAGACAAACTATGAACACATACAGTATTGTTTTTCCTCAGTGTCACAGGGTTTTATCTATTATTTGTGAAATGCTTTGAGATATTCATATAATAATGAAAGATTATTACAGGCTTGACACAACTGATGCAAAGAGGAGTGTTGAGATGTGTTTGTCTTACACAGAAAGGGATGGAAAGGATTTCAAGAGCATTTTCCTGCTGAGAATCAGGACTGGAATACCAAGATGAATGATTTTGATTTTTTTTTTTATATATACCCTTAACATTTTACCAGTTTGTTTACAGATCCTGGATGATGAATACAAGCGTACAACATTAGGCTATTTTCTTTTGCTACCCTTCACTGATAGCTTTTTTCTTCTTGAGTCCAGAGGAGTGTGCAGGGCACAGATTGAAAACACTGACCTAAATGACTTCTGGCAGATGATTTTATGCCCTGTTCCTAGATACTTCCAATAAAGGAGATTTCAATATCTAAATAGCTGTTTCCCATTCTTAACTATCCTTGTAGATAGACTTTTTCCTAATATATAATCCTCTGCTTCCTTAGTACAGATTAATCAGTTATTTCTTGCCCTGTTCTTAAGGGATCTAGGAAAGAATTCATCACTGACTGCAGTTGGTCAGTGCTAATTCTTGTTTGTGAGACTACAGTTCACATTTTTACTCTCAGACCAAACAACATTTCCATTTATATTAAGATAATTCTTTGGAAAGTTGCAATGAAAATTGAAGTGGAATGTTGAAAAGATGGCTGTGTTGATGATGATTTTGTGTCATGGACAAATGAAATCTGTATAGGTGATGGAGTTTGATTTACTGTGATTCAAATCAAGATAAGAGATCAGCCAAAATTTATTGAAGGAAGAAACTGATATTTCCAATATTCTTTAAATACAGATTCAGTGTTTGCCTCCTGTATTTTGCTAACTGACTCTTTCCTTCTATATTCTTATACTCTTAACACTCATTCAAAATGAAGCATGTCAGTATTTAGTCACCATTCAATATTTTGGTGATAAGTGAAGCAGAGAAAGATGCTGAATAGAGTAGCCTTTTCTGTGCCATTCAGAGTTTGCTTCCCTTTTCTATTAGCCTGAGGAAAGGAAAACACATCTTCTTCACTGGTTGCTAACTATGTGCAGTCATATAAAAGGTTGTGCAACAGCCAAAAATGGACATAAATTTAAAGAAACAAAGCACAGATGTCCAAAATAGGAGTGGCTCATTTTGGACAGGTCTTAAAGCACACAAGTCTGGGAGCAGGAGAGTGGATTTCTACTCCAACCTTGTTGTTTGTTGTGTGATCTTGGTTAAGCAATTTATTTTTTGTCTAGGCTATACCTACACAGCTGTATCCAGTGAGAGTTGAATGCTGCTGTCTCAGCTAGGCCAGTCCAAGGAAACTGTGAACTTGAACCTATCCGGTACAGCATTGTTTTGAACTAAATATGTCCTCCTAAGTGGCTAGGCCTATAAACAGAAGCTCAGCACTACGCTAACAAAGCTACCCAGCTTTTCTTGGCTTGAGCCTGGTTTCTGTGCAAATCTTAATGAAAGTTGGATCAGTCTGCAAGAAGGAGCACTTCAGGACATGGTTTAGTAGGCATGGTGGTGTTGGGTTGATGATTGGACTTGATGATCTTGGGGGTCTTTTCCAACCTTAAAGATTCTAAGATTCTACGATTAAAAATACTTTTGAATTCCTCACATGAAAGACTGAGAAAGATTGAGGAAAATATTTGTAGTCCAGCATGAGATTTTTCCAGAATTATTTGGAAGACAGTGATATATGGTAATTAGTGCTATTTGTAATATATTCAAGGCAGTGACACTCCTGTTGTAAACACTGCTGGTGCTAGGGCCTCTGTTCTGAAGAGTTTATTCTCTATGAAATAAATAATTATAATATGTAACTGTTAATAAGGGCATATACAAAAACTGATTCAGGAATGGATTTGTTGGCATAGTGAGATTTTCTGGGTTTTATATAGTTAAGGGCACTGAGATTTTAGTCTTGCAGAGTTTTTATTTTCCTAAGCAGCCATTGTGAGTTTTTCCTTTCCCTGCTTTGAAAGATCCTTGTGATCCTTGAACTGCCATTCTTCTGTACCTTAAAGAATTTACAATTAGAAATGGCAACGCCTTTCAGAAATACAATAAGTATAAAAATGGTATTCAAACCCTCCTCTCTCACTATACTTTCTTGACTAAAATTAAATTATCTTATACATACTTCTTTTTTTATCTCTTTAAGGAGACTAGGTTCAGAATTGCTAATGTGAAATGATAGAATACCAGACAGTCTTTCAACAGCCTCACAAAATCCATTGAAAACAAGGAAAAAGGACAAGGCATAGCTCAGGGGAATGATAATTGCATAGACTTTTTAATCTTTTACACACTTTTTGAAGTAATCAGAACTAGATTAATAAGTAATTCAACCAGTCAAGTTTACCCAGCACCCAATTTCTAGCCATTTAACATCTGCAAGCAGATTCTGATTTTCTTATATTTTCAAAAATCGTCAGTCAGAGATAGCATATTGTATTCCTACTTTTCCTTCATTGATTAAGAGTGTATGCACTTCCTGCCAGCTTGAAATATTTGATGAATTTGACATTTAGCTTTATGTGAAAATGTATGCTGCTAACATTCATTTTCTTAAATGTGTACAGAAAATAGTGAAATAAAATGCTTTTTTTGGGAAGGAAAAATGAAAATGAAAGATGATAAAAAGTGAAAAAATCAAATCCACTCAACAAGACAGATGAACATTTTTGTTCTGTATTGACACAGCTCCTGTAGAGAGTGACAAAAATGCATTATTCTTGGTAGGCTGCTTTCTCTCTCTGTATCTAACTCATGATATTCTTAGGGCATGGTGACCTTTTCACAAAAATCCATATGTACTCCATAACTGGTGAGACTCAGAGGAAACATAGTGCTGAATAATACAGTCTGAGTTGTGTTCTCATCCTTATCACCCCTGTGTGAACTGTGTGTGGAGTTGCCCACCCAGCCACTCTTTTACTCCTCCTCCTCAATAGGAGATGGGGAGAAAATAAGATGGAAAACTTTGTGGGTCAAGATAAAGGTAGGAAGATTACTTAGTAATTACCATCACAGGCTGACCAGACTCGACTTGGAAAAAATTAATTTAATTTACTGACAATTAAAATAGATTTGTATAGTTAGAAACAAAGACAAAGGTTAAAATACCTTCCCCCTTCTTTATTTTTTTTCCTAGGCCTAACTTCACTCCTTCATTCCTGACTCCTCCTCCTCCTCCTCCCCACCCCACATGGTATAGGGGGAATGGGAAATGGGGGGTTGTGGTAAGTTTATAACAGTTCCTCTAGGCTGCACCTTCCTCCTCACACTTTTCCCTTGCTCCAGCGTAGGTCCTTCCTATAGGCTTCAGTCTTTTAGGACTTCTATAGCTTCTGGAGACCTATAGCTGTCATGGAGACCAGATAGCCAGGTACGTGGGTCCAATCAGGCACTTGCTGCGCAACTAAATGGAAGCTATCAAATGACGACGACAGTGTTCTTCAGTGGAAGGCAAGATTCATTCTGATGACTTGCTGCATAGCTAAGTTTCTTGTCTGCCACTAAAGAAGCTCTCCAGAAACACAGCAGAGGTTTAAGTTCCCCTTAGTTTTTCTGATATCCAGTGTACCAGCATCACCGCTCTGTGAAGACTCTCATAGGTGGGAAGCTCTTTCTGAAGAGAGACCTTGAATTAGACCACAATGCTTTCTTAATTTCTGCCATCTTCCAATTTAGATTGTTTAAGTTTTTATTTTGCCTAAACTATAATTTTCTAATGAAGAAGAATGAAAGCCACATTATAGAACAGTGGTGGGGTTTTTTTTTGTTTTCTTGTAACAACCATGTTCCAAATCAATTAAGAAGTTTGAGTATTCCAAGAGCTATTAATTAGTAGTTTTCAATTATAACTGATGAAGCAGAATTATGTAGATTTTTTTGGAAGCTTATCAAGAATCATAATTTTGAGCACTAGCTGGGAATATACAGCAAATTATACAAAAATTGCAGAAACCTTTTTCTATGACATTTTCCCCAAAGCTGCTGCCAGGGATGGCAAAGCAATGGTTAGACATAATTCCCTCTGGTACATATTACTGACATTTCTCTCCCCACCAACAGAGAGAACTCAATATATGAACTTTTACTCTATTTCATTAGCATTATCCTATAATAGGAAGAAAACAGTGACTTTATTCCTTATGCAGTTTTGTAACCTAACATATTCCTCTCTTCTCCCTGCCCCACTCTGGGAAAGGTGCAATTGGTTGGATGGTGGTGGATTCCTCATCCCTGGAAACATTCAAGGCCAGATTGGATGGGGCTCTGAGCAACCTGATCTGGTTGGAGATGTCCCTGCTCCTTGCAGGGGGGTTGGACTAGATGACCTTTGAAGGTCCCTTCCAACCCAAACCACTCTATGATTCTATGAATTGGGAGCAATCATTGCTACTTTCTTTGTAATAGCACATTCAATCTGTATGGTTTAATATATGTTGCCCTTTCTGCCTTTACCTGTCTCTCTTTCTGCACTTCATTGAATGCCTTGCCACCGATGGCTGCATTTGCAGCAGACTGCTGAGATGTTGCTGAAGTCAGCAGCACTAATACTGCATTAGAAAATCCACTTCAGGGAAAACAGTGTTAGATTTAACCAGTGGGGTATTGCTGCAGTGAAAAGCTCTATGCTTGGAGGCACTCTGTGCATTTTCCAAACAAACAATACATCAAGCTTTGCTTTCATGAACAGTAAATGTAGTAGTAATGCTTCTCACTTCAATGACAGTTTGCAGCAAAATGCTGTACGAACAGCAGGGTGAAATTCCCCTTGTGTGGCCGGCTCGTGATGACTTTCACCACTCAAGTCATGTGGTTGAACACCTTGGGGATATGCAGAGGGACGAGGGCCAAATGGGTGTAAAACTTGTCAGCGCTGAGAGCAGTTTTCTTGATCCATGGCTGTATGGATCCCGTGGTCCCCAGACAGCAGTGCTTATTATTATGCCTCAATCCAGAACAACAGCCACAAGGATACTGGTGTTCTGCCCCATATGTAATCGTAGCCTGCAGGCAGGATTTTGTCTCCCATTTCTTGATCACAGCTGAAATGTCACCTGTTAATTAGCCCACATCATGCAAAGATGCTGCACAAACACAAAGGCAGACACAATCATTGTCTACTGGGATTTTTGCTCTAAAAGCCATACTTTCTAAACCAGAGTCAGATTTTTGAGTGTCCAGTGTGTAAAAATCCAGCATTCATTGTGTTGGTTAAATGGATGTTCTCCACTTCAGAAAACCTGTTAAAAAACCACAACAGACAGAGATGAAGAATGGGGGTGGGGAGGGACCTGGAATAGCAGGCAAAGCAGGTGGTGGAAATGATTAGCCATGTCTTCATAATGCAAAATTTTAATGGCTTAATGGTTTTTTGGTTACACATGGACAGAAACTTCCACGTTTCATTACTTCCTTCATGCATATAGCAACCGCTCGCTTCCCATTGGGCATACTGATTCCCTTCATCCATAAACCCACATGCATTTTCTGTTTGTGACATACTCATGAGAAGTTCATATAGCTGATAGCTTAATACACTGATTGCCTCAGCTTTTCCTCTTAACATGCCTCTTAGTCTTGCTCTGACTTCCAGACACAGCCCTGCTATCTTAACCCAAGCAGCCAGTAGCTGAAATAATTCTGGGGAGTCTGTGGGAAGGTTGTGAGATTGGAAGCAAATGCTAGACAAGCGTATCCCCAGGAACTTCTGTTTGGAGATGAGCCATAGCCTTGGAGTGCAAGATCATATGTTATCCACTGACGGGCTGCTCATTTTCCTGTCTTTCCACACTGTTCAATCAGGAAGCCTTTTGATGTTAACTTCACTGTGTGGCCATTTCAGAAAAGGGGTGTGGGAAACCCAAACAACTAGAGTATTCTGTCCAGTGAATACAAAATAAATGAGGCTCCTGCTAGGTTGCTAAAGCAATTATGGCCAGTAGAGTCCCTTCATCCTCCAGTCCTTTACGATCCACTTTAGAGAAGGCAGATTCATGTACTTTTAGTGGCCAGTTCAGGGAAGCTGTAGTGGACTTGGCTAGCACCTCACAGACATTTCTGAGCCTTGGTGCTCCAGATCTCTGTTCTGCAACTTCATACACTTGACAAAATATCGTATTTCTAAATTACTTCAGGAGGGAATGCTGGCTTACTAAGTAGTGCTACAGGAAGGATGTACAAGTGCTAATAACCCAATGTAGGATCTTATGAAAGCTGTAGGGAGGATGATTTGCTCATGGATTTTCTCAGTGAAACTGGACTGCATGATAAGATTACTTTACAATTCAAACTAAGCTCAAGAGCTGGAGATGCGTGCACACAAGCAGGGCTACAACCTTGTTGGCATCACAGAGACGTGGTGGGACAACTTGTATGACTGGAGTGTCAACATGGAGGGGTATAGGCTTTTTAGAAAGGACAGGAAGGGGAGAGGAGGAGGGGGTGTCACTCTTTATGTCAGCAACCGGCTGGAGTGCGTGGAGCTCTGCCAGGGGATGGAGGAGGAGCTGACAGAGAGCTTATGGGTCAAGATTAGAGGACAGGGACGGACAACGTTACAGTGGGGGTCTGTTACAGGCCGCCTGGCCAGGAGGACAGAGCAGTTGAGGTGCTCTATAGCCAGATAGGAGCGGCTTCACAGTCACAAGCCCTGGTCCTCATGGGGGACTTCAACCACCCCGACATCTGTTGGAGAGTGTCGTAGTTCAGCCCCGACTGGGACCAGACTACCCAGTCTCTCTCTCACTCCCCCCACCCTCCGAGAGAACAGGGGGAGATAATATAAGAAAAAACGGCTCGAGGTTTGAGATAAGGACAGGGAGAAATCCTTAAAGTTACCATTATGGGCAAAACAGACTCAACTTGGGGAAAACTATTCATTTATTACTAAAACTAGCAGGATAATGAGACAGAGAAACAAGATAAACCTCCTCCACCCCTCCCTCTTCCCGAGCTTAACATTATCTCTACTACCTTCCCCCCCCCGAGCGGCACAGAGGGGAAGAGGGAATGGGGGTTGCGGTCAGTTCATCACGCATTGTTTTACACCGCTGCTTCACAGTTGGGGGCAGAACTCCTCAGATCCCTCCCCTGCTCCTTCGTGGGGTCCCTCCCACGTGCCACAATCCTTCGTGAAACTGCTCTGGCGTGGGTCATCTCTTTCATGGAGTGCAGTCTCTCCAGAACGGCTGCCCCAGTGGGCCCTCCATGGGCCACAGCCTCCTTCAGGCATCCACCTGCCCCAGCGTGGGGTCCTCCCCAGGCTGCAGGTGGATCTCTGCTCCTCCATGGACCTCCATGGGCTGCAGGGGGACAACCTGCTCCACCATGGTCGTCACCACGGGCTGCAGGGGAATCTTGGCCAGGAGCTGCATTACTCCTCCCACTCCTTCTTCACTGACCTTGGTGTCTGCCACTGTTCCCCTCACAAGAAAAGTTCTTCACAACAGGCTGGCAGATGCCTCTCAGAATCTCTTCACATCATCCATCTCATCTCCTCTCCACTTCTTGCAGCTGGGCCGGGCCCAGTCAGGCCCAGTCGGCCGCCTGGCGAGAGGCCAGAGGGTGAGGCCTGCAAGGCCCGAGCCTCCCCCTCTGCACCTCTGCTGCTGCTCAGCTTCTTCACATTTTCTCTTCTCTTTTTTTTTTTCTGTTTTTCCCCTTCTTAAATACATTATCGCAGAGGTGTTATCACAGGACATTCTGCTACCAATTGGCTCCGCCCTGGCCAGCAGCAGGTCCGCCCTAGGCCCAGCTGAGTCCACTGAACAAAGGGGAGCGACTTCCAGCAGTTTCCTACAGAAGCTGCCACCCTAGGCCCCCCCCTCACTAAACAAAACCACAACACCTGTTCTTAGAAACATCAGTCTCCTAAAGCAAAGCATACCTACAATAATGAAGGACAATTTTTAACTTGAAGCAATGTTTTCTGGTGCATCATTTCAACAGCTCCAATGTTTTACATTACAGCCTTTTACTTTAGAATGGAATATTTCAGTTGGAAGGAACCTATAACGGTCATCTAGTCCAACTGCCACGTGCTTAGGCTGAGTTAAGCTTTGCCCTGGTCTTCTTGACAGTCCGTGAATGAGAGTTTTGATTCCTTAGTTGTCATCAATATTAGTAGAGGTCACAGGTACCTAAGGTCCTCACATATCAGTGAATGGCCTGGCTGTACTGTTCGTCAGTGCATCAAGTGCAGGTAGTGTGGTACTCTCGGACGTGAGCAACTGTAAAGTTCCTAACATTTTAATTTGACTTGTAACACCGGTATCTTCAGTTGCTTTATTTTGAAGCTTATCTGAACAAACCGGAACTCACCTTTCTTTCCCCACTGGTATCCTCTTACTGGGGTAAGGCCTATGTCAAAACACTGATGTGTTCCTTTGAGGGTACCTGTTCCTCTGAGGTTACCAGTCTACTAATTTGGTTCATGCATGTGAATGGAGATTCATCATTGCTTTCAGTGAGGCAGATTTAAATCTTCTTCAATGTGATTTAACAAACACACACGAATGAAACTCTGTTCTGGGAAAAGCCTGTTCTATCAGCAGCTTGTTTTGCAGAAACATGGATAAATAAAGCAGAGATTGTTCAGCATTTAGTGTAAACATATCCTCTTCTCTTTTGCTCTACATTTGTCCTAAACTGTAGTCTAAACTATCTCTACAAATCCAAGAATTTATGTAGTTCTTCATTTTCTTAAACTGTTTGTGTACCCCTGTACATTTTTGAATAGCCGCTGTAGTCCATCCTTTTACTTCGGAAAAACTACTTGTTAAACTTCTGGAAGTTTATATAGCTTTCATGTTTGTATGTTTGTTGAAAAACAGTACAGACATGGATTCTTACAGGACACTCATGTTAGAGAAGTAAGCACTATTGTATCTTTTTCTAGTTGGTGAAACCATGGTTTAAAGGCAAATGGTACCACTATTCTGAGAGCAGAGGCTCATGGAGGCAGAGTTCCAATTAGAAACTGAGACTTCTGACTTCTTGCCATGTGCTCAAGTCCCTAAGCCCACTCTCTCAAAGAGTGAGATAGCTGCTAGACAAGAGTATCTACCCTGGTTTTCCATACCTAACTGCTGCTTAAAATCAACCCTGGAACATCTCCAGGGTATTGACTGCAGTTGTGCCTTCTGCATCAGTTTTGTAAGAAGATTCTCTCTGTTATACATCAGTTGCTCAATTAGCTGCTTTAGTAGAGTCTTCTTGTGTGTTACTTTATATAACATAAAATACTGTAGGATCAACATTTCTACATACACTTAGAGTAACTATTACTAACAGGAGAAAATGAAAGACTTTAACACAGTTCTTCTTAGGAAAAGAGTTATCTTTTATTTTAGAGATAAGCAAGCCAAGCACAGCGATCTGTTGAGCTGTTTAAGTGACACAATATTTATAAGAACATTTTATGTTCCCTACCCTGAACTTCCCATCTTGTTTCTTAAATCAGTACAACACATTTTCCTTTGAAGATAGAATCGAACAGGCCATGATTTTGCTGTAAAGTTGTTATTAACACTTTGCCAGAAACATGATTTGAATAAGAAACAACATTTATACTAGCAGAGAGGAAAAGAAAACTCACAAAAGCTGTTTTAACTCTACCAGCTCTTGAATTCCTTCCTCTTGACTTACCATTTGTAGGATATCAAAGTCAGGCATCTGTCTCCACTGGAAGTCTCACCCACCTACACTGGACTATGCCAATCATGCTGTGTTGGTTTTCTTTTGTGGCAGAGGACTAGGGTGGCAGCTTCTGCAAGAAGCTGCTAGAAGTTTCCCCTTTGTTCAGTGGACTCGGCCGGGCCTAGGGCAGACCTGCTGCTGGCCAGGGCCGAGCCCATTGGTGACAATGTTCAGAGATAATGCCTCTGTGATAACGTATTTAAGAAGGGGAAAAATTAGAAAAAAAAAAAAAGAAGAAGATGTGAAGAAGCAGAAGTGGTGACAGAGAGGGGGAGGCGCGAGCCTTGTGGGCGTTGTGGCCCTCACCCTCTGGCATCCTGCCGGGTGGCCAACTGGGCCTGACTCGGCCTGGCCCGGCTGCAAGAAGTGGAGAGGAGATGTGAAGAGAACCTGAGAGGTGTCTGCCTGCCCATTGTGAAGATTTTTTTTTGTGAGAGAAATGGCTGCAGATGCCAAGGTCAGTGAAGAAGGAAGCAGGGGAGTAATGCTACTCCCAGCAGAAATTCCCCTGCAGCCCGTGGTGCAGCCCATGGTGGGGCAGGTTGTCCCCCTGCAGCCCATGGAGGTCCACGGAGGAGCAGAGATCCACCTGCAGCCTGGGGAGGACCCCACACCGGGGGAGGTGGATGCCTGAAGGAGGCTGTGGCCCGTGGAGGGCCCGCTGGGACAGCTGTTCTGGAGGGACTGCACTCCGTGGAAGAGATGACCCACGCCAGAGCAGTTTCATGAAGGATTGTGGTGCAGGGGAGGGACCCCACACTGGAGCAGTGGAGGAATGTGAGGAGTTCTTCCCCTGATGAGGAAGGAGCAGGGTAAAGCGATGTGTGATGAACTGACCATAACCCCCATTCCCTCTTCCCCCCTGTGCTGCTCTGGGCATGGGACATAAAGTTAAGCCCGGGAAGAGGGGGTGAGGGGAAGTTGTTGTGCTGTCTTTTTCATTATCCTGCTTTGGTTTTATTAATAATAATAAATAAATTGTTTTCCCCAAGTTGAGTCCGTTTTGCTCGTAACTTCAATTATCTCTCCCTGTGCTTATCTCAAACCTCGAGCTTTTTTCTTATTCTATCTCTCCCTATTCCCTTGGAGGGTGGGGGACATGAGTGAGAGACTGCGTAACTTGGTCCCAGGGAGGGCTAAACTATGACACATGGTAAGGTGGATAGCTGTTTCAAAAGTTGTAGCATGCTGTTTCTGCCATATGAATTCTCCTCTCTTCTTACCATGTGAGCCTCAGATCCTGTGACTATTTTGCTGAGTAATCTCAAGTGTGCAAAATCAGCCCTCAAGCTTGAAGATTTTGTGTTGTGTTGATTCACAGTATACACAGTAGTTACGGGCACTAACTAGTGTAAATTGTTTGAATTCCATGGAGTCCATGGAAGTTCTATTACACTGATTCACATCAGCTGAGGCACTTCTGGGAATACTCAATTTATTTAGTTCAGTAAGGAGACTTTGTGACTCGGATTCAAGATCTTTGCCTATAGGGGAATGGAGGTTATAACTGCTTTGCACAACCTCTCTAGTTTACGTTTCTTCTGAATACTTTTCTGATATTTCCTGATGAAACTCACTGTATCTATTACAATAATTCCTTCCTTTCAGGAGATTTAGAGAATGAAATAATTAATCTCTTTCACAAAAAATGTGACATCTTTCTAATACTACCACTCTTCTCCCGGTTGTCACTTCAAGTTCTTAGAACTTATGTGAAGTATATGTGGAAGTAAGAGAAAGTATCCTTTTAAGTTGGATGCCAGTCCATCCTGGCTGATAAATGTTGGGAACCATAATGACCTTTTGATGGTCAAACTGAGCAGCTGTGCCACAGCTACAGATACTCACAAAGGGGGTTAACCACAGAGGCTTTTCCTCTGATCTTGGATCATTTCCAATCTATTTAGTACTGAAGCCTCCAAGTTACATATGAAAAGAAATATTAACTGTAAGTATAAAGCAACTGTAGATTTCTGTAGTTTATTGGCTAGCAAGCAAACTGGAAGCTTTATCCTCAATGCAATGCTTCAGAGATGTATTGCTTCCAGGAAAACGTGACTGTAGTAAACATCTGAGTTCTTAAATTATTCAGTATCGTAAAATGATTTCTATTAGGAAAGTGTTGTAGCCCACTTCAGACTGAAGGTGTAATCATGTTGTATGTTCAAATTGTATAGAATCAGTTTATGGTGCCACTCTGATCAGATCTTGTAAACCCTTCTGCTTTAATTTCTGAGAAAACAGTAAAGACACTTTGGGAATAAGTTCAGAGAATGCAGCTAAAGTGACTGTACTTTAATGGTAATCTGATTTATGTCTGATATAAAATAAATCAATCTGGTTTCAAAGAAATTACAGGCCACTAACAGCTACACTGTGGTAAGATTACAGCAGGGATTTGGTTTAGTATTAATCCAGCATCTTTAAAGCCTGCATGTGGTACCATTATTCCAGTGGATGCTGAGGAATCAGGTCTTGTCCTGCCATTGCTAACACTAGCAACAGACATGAGGAAGTGTGATGCTGAGACACCTGAATTATTTGGAGGTGACCCAGTTTTGATTTGGATGCCTTGGTGGCTTGACACGGTGGTCAGGCTAATAAGTCTGGCTGGAAGTCAGGGGTTATTAGCTCTGATGTACTGCTAAGGTCATGTGGGCTATACAGTGTCTCAGGCCCAAGCTGGGAGGTCCATCGTTGGGCTTGGCATGTGACTGACTTTCACCTCAGATATCTAGTATGCTTTGGCAGAAGAACAATTTATGCTAAAATTTGTGAAGCTTCCAGGCTTTAAGAACATTTTCAGGAGTGATGGTTTTGTGAATCCATGTAAATAATATGGGCTTGCTTATGTTGGCAAGCCAAACAGCATCATGGTTTGCAAAGTATTTTCTGTTTCTGTCAATATTAGGCCAGGCAGCGATCATTAACAGTTCAATTTCTTAGCACTATTAATATTATTAGTATTATGATTTAAGGACTTAAATCACTGCCAGGGTCCCTCAGCAAACACCTCCTTGTGTAATTTATATCCTAACTAGTCAAAATTTTCATCTTCTTATTGCATACATGTTTTTCTGCATCCTTCTAAATTTTTTGCATATGTAACTGGCCTGTCCACTTCTAGAGGTAATGAGTGAAGCAAACCCTTGAGATAGCTTGTGGACAAAACACACATAGAGCCTTCCAGATGAGAAGAATCACATCTATGTGAATAACATGGTTTATGCAGGAGTCTTGAAAATGGTATTTAGAAAGTCGTATATGAAGATCAAGGTGATGCCCTAAGGATTTGCTTTTGAATACGATTTTTTTTACTTTGTGTTTCAGTGGCTGTTCCCTCACCAGTGCCAGCTTGTGAACCCAAGCCCAAAACTAACGGGCATTTCCCAGCTCCACGACTCTCCATTTCCTCCCGAGCCACTGTTGTTGCTACCATGGAAACCCCTTCTCAAGGCCTGCAGACAGTCATGAAGTGGAAAACGGTGGTGGCCATCTTTGTTGTGGTGGTAGTTTACCTGGTGACGGGAGGACTCGTCTTTCGTGCCCTGGAGCAGCCCTTTGAAAGCAGGCAGAAGAACACAATCGCATTAGAGAAGGCTGACTTTCTTCGGGAGCATGTTTGTGTAACTCAGCTAGAATTGGAGACACTGATTCAGGTAGGCCATGTGGAGAAGATGGTACTTCTTAAAAGTTAGGATAAACAAGATGGTTCATTGATCAGATGAGTCAGTGGGGAACAAAATTGTTCACAGAGGCCTTGCAATGGGCAGTGTGGAAAGCACGCTCTTTCCCAGTCATCTTAAAGTCCAGGAAACAGAAAATATGTTCCTAAAACATTCCAAATAGAGGTTAAGTGTATTCACTAGAATAGTGAAAAATATATGCAAAGAAAATCAGAACTTACTATGTGGAAGAAATTTTTGTGAGAGGTGACAGATTTGCAAGATGCTTGCCCGTGATTTCTGTAAATTTTGAAATGATGTTAAGTTCTTAGTTCTTCTTCCAAAACTAAACACAGCAACCAAGAGAGCAAACAGAAAATGATAGATGAGAATTCTGAAATAAATATTTAGCCAAGAATTCTGAACTTACTGGTATATTAATTTACAGATTTACTATTGCGAATTTTAGGGAAATGAATGATGATGGAATATACAATTAAAATTAGAAAATAGTTGACATTTAATGTCAATTTAACTACAGAATTTTTAGTCTGGTCTATTATGCAAAGCTTTAGAATCAATTTTGAAGGAAATGAATATCAGCTACGTAGGGATAGGTGGAAAATGGAATAACATGCAAGAAATGTCTATCAAGGATAGAGTTATCTTTCATTGATTAAAACTCTAGATAAGGAAAGTCTTATGGATCTTACAAGACTTCAGTAGAGTATGTTCTAGGATTCCATGTAGAAATCTATCAGTTAGTCTGGAGAAAATAGAGATTAGATAAGAAATATGAGAAATCTAAGGAATATATTCCAAAGCTGAACTTCAGACTCATATTTCAGGCCTGAATTTATGTCTGAGTCTTCTAAGAGCACAACATGTTTCCCTCTGGGGTGTCAGACCAGAGCTCCGTTGTGATTTCAGGCTGTTTGAAAGAACATGGAGGTATCCACTGGCTTCTTGTGTCCATCCACCCAACTGTGTTATAAAACCCTTTCTGTAAGTGAATCGAATTTATAAGCTTAGTATTTCTTTTAAGAAGCTGTTCCACTATCTCATTGCTGTGGTGGAAAAAGCATTCTCCTACTTTTCAGCCTAAAGTTGTTCAGTTTCCTTGTAGTTGGTGTTCCACAGACATTGCTTAATTGATTCCTCTCCCTTGCCCACACACAGCAATGCTCTTCTGCCTCTCCTAAGCAAAACAAATTCTTTCTGTTTCATTGCAGATAGATGTGGGCTCTCCCTGCTTGTGCTCTGTGTTCACAGAAGACAGGTCAGTTCTGAGTCAGAAGCTGTGTACCTGTACCTTTGGGCAGCCTGGTACTGTATCTAAGAAGCCAAACCTGCTTCAGTGGGAAGCGGTATTGTGCTGATGTGTGACTATACAGCTTTTGGATCAGGGCTGGCTTGGATCGCATCCTTCATCTGTCTGCAAAAGACAGGTGAACATGTTTGGTTGGTAGGGTGAATTCTGTTCAGGGATATTGGTTCAGATGTGTTTCTCATGGCAGTGTTGCAGAGATCTGTATTTCTCTCAACTGCTTAGGTACAATGTGTGCTGGCTGATTAAAGGATTCTTAAAAAATACTAAAAGCAAGAGGTTTGTATTCCCTTGATGGGAATGTCACTATTAAAAGATATGCAAAGTGCTTTATTTTCTAGCAGAAAGCAAAGCACATAATAGATGCCACAAGCAAAGAACCTCAACAGGATGGTAGACTCCTGCATCCTGACTGCAGTACCAAGATTTCTAAATAGCTCCTATTCTCTAGCCTAAGCTATTCACCAGTTTTAATTATTTATTTTACACAATATTTTTCCTTCTTTCGCTTCAATAGTGGTGACACTAAAATAAAAAACAGGCAGACTATGTCGTTAGAGGGTAGATATTCCGAACAAATCTTAGCATCTCCTGGGATTTCAGTGTGTCCTCAGGCGTTACACTGGGTAACTGGAGATCATTTTGCAAAGGTAAATTAAATGGATTTAGCAGCTTAGCATGTGAATGTCTTAAGGCCAAGTGATGTGAAATATTGAAACAGATTTGTCAATAAAGAACAAGTTTCTTTGGATTCTTCTGTGTGTCTGGGGGTGAAACTGGCTCTAGGAATGTAGTTGGGTATGCTAATACAGAAAACTCTGATTGTAATTGAGTTGCACAGAAGGACAGTGAACCACTGCTTGAAGATAATGTCAGGGGCTTAACATTGTGCTTTCATGCCTTCATGTCGATGACCTCAAAAGTGACATCTCCTTGACTGACACAATGCTTTTCTGCATTGGACAAAATGCTACATCTGCCTTTACAGCTGTGATTTCAGACTGATGTGGCAGCCTCCACGGGTCCTGGCTGCTGTTCTCTGTGCAGTCAGCACCTCGCTACTGCTAAGGGAGCTATTTATAATTAGTGTTATCTGACTACCAGAAAGTCTTTAGATGAACACAGATCCTACTCTCCAGAATGACTGAGTTGATTCACCTCTGTGCTTTGGAGGATATGGACAAAATACAAAAAGAGAGACTGTAGAACTGGCTTGTATCCTTTCACTGTGGGGGTGGCTCTGGAACACTCAGAGGAACAGAGAAGAGGAAAGGAGTGTCATAGTCTTTACAAGGCTAATGACGGAAAAAATTATCCCTTTGCCTAAGTTTCAATCTTTCAAAGATTCTCCTTCAGAAAATCTATAAGGAAGATGTACAGCACTAGATGAGGAAGCTGTTAAAATTTAGTGTGGGTGAGTGTGTCGATTTTGTCCTTGTCTCAGATCTCGAGCCTTTTTGTTATATTATCTCTCCCCTATTCCCTTGGAGGGTCAGGGGAGTGAGTGAGAGACTGCATAGCTTGGTCCCGAGTGGGGCTAAACTACGACAATGAGACATCCTTTCCAAGTTGTTCTCCAATAACCCATTGCAAATACTAATGCTAGTAACACAAAAGTGAATTGCTGAGTCCAGACTGTGAAGTTCATTCATAGATTTCAGAAGTAATATGGTGATGAAAGCAGTGCAAATCCCTAGCAGTATTTTAAATTTGTATTTTTCTCTTGGGTTTTGGTTCAGGTCTGCCTAATACTAACACAAAGACAGATAATTTTTTTTCTTCACAATAGCAAGTATTTCACAGTGCAGTCTATAATGTCGAAAGTCACCCAAAGTGGAAGTTCTTAACTGTACATTTTTAAAGCCTGTTTCTGCTTCTGAAGACATTTGTTGCAGTTCATTATTTAATGCAAGTTCATTATTTAATGTCTTACGTGATCTACAACTTGGCACAATGGTGAATACCAGAATAAGAAAATGAGAAAATCATCGGCTCTATCTCAACAGTTCTGAGTATTCAGAGTTAGAGAGAAGTGAAATCAGAATATGCTAAAAGACAATGAAACTTCAGGTGCTTCAAGTACATTTAGCTATAGTGTACGCGTTTGAATAAATAGCAGAAGGCAGCAGGACTCAAGTGACTGGACATACAGTTGAAAAGAAAAATAACATTGTAGTTACACCTGCTAATATATTACAAAACTTTTTTTTTTGTTCTTGTATATCATAGCATAAGCTTACTAGTAGCTGAGATCAAAAAGAAGTCATCTTGCCTTTGTAATAACACACACTTAGAGTGCATAATGGGGAGGTTATGCCTCTCAGAAACATCAGATGTTATCTATCATTAGAAGAGGCAGGCAGTAAGGCCATTAATGTATTTTGGCAAAGTAATTCCTATTGACCTGATAAGGGTATTAATATTCTGTTTCTGTCTGGCCTGTGCACCGTGTATGAGTAAAACTTTTGTAATGAGCCCTGCTTTAATAATAAGCCCTGTGCAATGATGTAAGATAGAGTGGCTTGCTACTGTACAAAGTTACTTAGGTTATTGGCTGGCTGCTTTCTTCTTCTTTTTCCTTCAGGGTTTAATTTAGGAGTGTGAGTGATTATAGTATATAAAAAAAATCACCCACCTGGGAACTAAGTCAGATTGTCAATGTCCACTAATGACTACAGCAACTCATTAGAGTTAGTCTGTAAGCTGAAAAGGAAACAGAGCTGGAAATAAGCTAGTCAGGCTTTACTGGCTAATTATGTTAGTAAGAGTTCATATTTTGGATAGGGACTTTTGATTAGTGTTCTGAACTACTTTTGCCCTGAAGGTAATAAAGAAAGGGAACATCCTGTAAAGGTGTTTTAGTTTTCAGCTGTTTCACAAGTCCACTAGTGTCCTGAGCCAACTTATCCTTTCAGGGTGTTTCCTTCTAAAATTAAGAGAACTTGGATGGCTTTCATGTGCTAGAAGAAAGCTCTAGATTGAGCAGAAAAAAAAAAAAAAAGAAGTATTTTGAGTTAACTATGAGGAAGACTTGCCTATTGCCGAAGACAGGAAAAGACTATTTGAAATGTGAAGAGAAAACATCTAAGTTGAGCCTTCTGCCCGTGCCTCTGGAGATTGTCTTGGTTGTCTTCTATATGTCCAAACTACCCTTCTGCCCCGATTTTTATTTTACCTTATTCCCCCTAAAAGGAAATGAAAAAAGAATTCCAATCTCTTGGGTCCTGTCTAAGTTGGTGCAGGCACTCTAGTTTGTAACTTCAGTCCAGAGATACTCCCGTTACATAGGAGACAGACTGCGCGTAGGATGCTGCAGAAGTGTGTAGCTGTCCTGCAGTTACATTGCTTCCAGAACTTAGCTAAGAAGTTGGCAGGGAGCTAAGCCCTTTGGACTTGGTTCTCTGTGAATGCTGTAGGTCTGCCCTGTAAGTCCCTTGCGGAATGCTGTAGGTCTGCCCTGTAAGTGTAGGTAGATCACTATCTGGCTGATGGCCACCTAAGGACCTTATGGGATAGGCAGAAATATTTAAGGGATGGGCTTTCAAAGCTTATTACTTTTGATTATACCTGAACAAAAATTGCTGGCCTTGGTCCTTCAAAAATGCTGCTGTGGAAAAGTGAATAAGTGGGAATTTATAATGAGGATCCCTTCATCACTATATCAGAGGTGGTGAGAATAAGTAGAGAGGTAGGGAGTATAGAGAAAAGTTATTAAGGAATTAGTCTTTAAAAGCTGCTTGCTAATGAGAAGCATCCTAATAATCATAATAGAGTAACATCAGACCGTGAAAGGCAATTGAAACAACTTTTTGTATGCTTGATAGGAATCTGCTTGGAAAAGAATTGTAGAGGAATATAATCATTATTGGATTAGCATATTCTGTGGAGAGGAATTAATGGAACTAGAAAAAAGATGACAAGAATTTTCTTTTCTTTTCTTATCAAATTCCTATCCTTGGTTACATAGAGGGTCCATCCTTTGAGTAGCTCAGCACTCAAGAAGGGTATTATGCTTGTCCCTGGAAAAGATTTTTCTGCTTCGTGCTTGGGATCTTACTGGAGAAATTAAAGAAACATGAACTAGTGAACCAGATAAAAGCTTTTCTTCAGAGAGAAACCAGAAACAGTCTGTTTGGTTTCCGTCTCCTCATCAGCTGCACTAGCTCCTGGCTATTTTGTTGCCTGCAGGCATAACTAGACTTTTTCTTGATAAAATTGTCTTAATTAGTGATCAAAGTACCTAACACATTGGTGAAGGCTGGCATGTACTTACTCATGCACCAAGGAGGATCAGATATGTGAGTATCTGGGCACAGTGAGGACCACCTGCACCCCAGGGGACAAGGAGCTGGCGGCTGTGGACCCCACCACTGCGAGCTGGGGAGCATGGCAGCCAGGGGCATCCCCCAGACTGGACAATGGGGGATGGGGATGGGGACAGGCTGAGGCTGGGCCAGGACATCAGCCCATAGATCAGGCCTCAGCTTGTCAGAGCCTCTGGCTGGGCAGGGCAGGGCTGCAGGGAGCTGGAGCCAACAATTCTATGGCATCGCTGGGGCATCTGGTGAAACCCTGCTAGTTTCTATTTGGTATAAGGACAATATTGTTGATTTTATCCATAAAGAAGAAATACTATGTTGATCTTATGTTGTGAGGGGGAACTCTTGACTCTTGGTGAGACAAGTTAGTGATCACTATACTTTTCTTTGGGCTTTGAGTCCTATATGTTAGCTACTAGGCAGCCAAGGTGGGCCCATGCCTCATAGCCTTTAAATATGGCTGCCTGAATATCAACAAACAGGTGGAACTGATAAATTCCAGACTGAGGTGGAATCTGTATTGCACTCTCTTTGGGAACACAGGATTCAGTCATCCCAGTATCACCACATATGCTAGGCTTTTGCTGTGGTGTTTGCCTTCAGTTCCATGCAGATTTGCCAGATCATGTCTTTTTGGTTACAGAGGGACTGTAGTGTGTTGATACCAAAGGGGCCAAGAGTAAAATACACCTGTGTACAATGATAGGGATCCAAGCTGAAAATTATGATCAGAAATATATGTTTTTAAAAAACTAATACTGCATACTTGGATTTACTTGGGTAGTTTTGTCATTTCCCTCTCATCTATCCACCTGTTGGCTTTAGAACACATCCATTACTTGAACAGCAAGAAAGACAATTTCAGCCCTTTGAGATATTCCAAGTTATTGCCTTCCCCGAATGTGTGGCATTTCAAAAGACAAATTACCACAGATTAATAATTATTCATTAAAGAAGAATGCTTTTTGAATTAATAAAGAATATTGTAAAAATATTGTGCACTGTCCATGCACTTGTCCTCTTGAGAAAGAAGAAAGGATCAGGCAAAGAATAAATGTGAAATAGCTATGGGTACTTTGATGACCTATTACTTTTGATGATGCTTCGACTATAAAAATATCTGAAACTACTAGTTTAAAATGCCTTAAGCGTGGAAGGTTTGCCGACAGAGCAGTTAGCACTCTGGAAATTGGTTCTTTCCCTACTCCAAGATAGCCTGAGGATGCAGCTCTTCAGGTTATGCTGCAAAGCCTATCTGAAGTTTCACAGATGGGAAACTGTTGTAAAATTTCATGTTCTGTGTGAGCTGGGAGAGTCTTGTTTGAGTTTTGTGTCGTTCTTCATCTAGCAGGATACTTCTGTGTAGGTGGGCTTGTGGTGGTGGTAGTAAGGCATCCTTTACTCATCGCATGACCTGAAATTGCATATTTAAGTGCTGCTAACTGCAGGGCTGCTCCCCTCTTTACTGCTCCCTTTCTGTCCTCCATCACTGAATGCAAGATACCGTGTATTAAGAGATAGCATTGGGACAGTTGGATATTTATAAATGAATGATGTCAGCCAAGCTTTGTTCTGGATGAGAAGGCAGCCTGAGAAGCTCAAAGCTACCTAAGGCAACATGATGCTCCTTCACTTCAGAGGTTAGTGCTTGGCCCTAATAGACTTGCTGAACTGTGTAAACTTGAATGTGATTAAAGTGTTGTAATTAGCTCGCTGACATTCACACACTCAAGAGGAAGGCAAGCAGCATTCCTTGGCAGAAGCAACATGCCGGGGTAGCTGATAGTGTGTCATGGCCTATTTAAACAGGCAACCTGTCTGTTATGCTGATTTACACTCTTCTGGGTAAACAAACAAGTGATCTGTGCTTTCACAGCACCTGCAATATACCAGCAACTGGTGCAGAAGCCCTTTCAAAGGGTTTGGTCCTAAACACTTCCTTTCTCTATATCCTGTTTTTTTTGAGGTATGGACAGGTGCTGAGGAACCCTGGCTTTCTGCCCACATGAAATGCAACCAGTCCAGTCTGGAGCTTGCTCATGTTGTAATTTCACATCAGCTTAGCAGCTCTACTGTTAGAAAAGGCTTCCTGTAGTGATCTCTTTAGATATACCTGGCCTCTGTTCTTGTCCATGCATCTCTTCTTCCACTCCTTTCCCTTTTTGTGGGGCAATGCTATGAATAACAAAAAACTGGGCAGCAGATTAGCTGAAACTAGCCCAAGGAAGAAAATGTGCTAGAGGAATATTTGTGATGCTGAAGTCAGTTGGAAATATAAGCAAAAAACTGAGTGAGCAAAAGTGCAAAATGGAATGGAAAGAAAAGGAAAAATGGGATAAATGAGCCATCAGAGGGTAGAGGTGAATGAGGAGAAAAGTGTCTCATGAAAGCTAGGGATAGAAGAGGTGTTAAAAGGATGTATTTAAAAGTCAGTGCTAAAAGCACAAGAAAATATGAAGGTGTAGAGAAGATCACGAGAGAAATCATGGACATGAACAGATGAGAAGTGGAGCAACAGTAAAATAAAATGGTTAACCTTGCTTTGCACGTGGACTGTATAGAAAATGTGAAATAAAAAATCACAGTGACAATTCATAGATTGTAAGTTACAGGGAATCATAGAATCATAGAATCGCTAGAGTTGGAAGGGACTTTCAAAGGTCATCTAGTCCAACCCCCCTGCAAGAAGCAGGGACATCCCTGGCTAGATCAGGTTGCTCAGAGCCTCATCCAGCCTGGCCTTGAACGTTTCCAGGGATGGGGCATCCACCACCTCTCTGGGCAACCTGTTCCAGTGTTCTACAACTCGCATTGTGAAATTTTTTTTCCTAATATCCAGTCTAAATCTACCTCCCTCTAATTTAAACCCATTACCCCTCATCCTATCACAAAGAGAAGTGGTTAAAGAAATGGAATACAAAAAGCCAAAACAAACCTGTATTGATAGGTGGGAATTCTGTGTTGAACAAAGTTGAAGAAGAAGTGGATGTAAGAGGCAACACATTGCTGTTGAGCTCAGCAGTGAGTTCAGTGAAATAAACAAGGCTAAAGGCTGGTGGCAATTTTTAGGAGGAGGAGCAAATATCAGAGTGAGAGAGAAGGGAAAAATCTGGCAGTAGTGTGAGTAGCATGGTAACAGCAGCATGAAGTGAGATTAGAGCAGAATGGGAGAAAAGCAAAGTTGGAAATGGCAAGAGGCAGCGAGAAGCTTGGTTCTTTTGCACTGGTTTTGTGGAAATTAATCTCAGTTGGGAACATTTGGGAAGGAAAGGTTTACTTTGAAAGGCAGTCATTTTACCTGGTGTTCCAGAATGAGGTCTGAATTGCTCTACAATGGGAACAGATTGCATGAGATCTACAAGTAACTAGAGAAGGGCATCTCGAAAGTGAACTTAGAGCAATTCTGCTGAATGTGCCAGATGCTGATGAGAGATTTATTTCTGTACTTTGGAGGCTGATGTGCTTAGCTCTGTCTTCTTGGGACTGTGAAGCTGCAATGAAAGGCACATGGGTCCCCAAGATACACTATGGTGCATTTTTAGAAATTCCTGAGCAAACATCCAGCAGGCTGATATGTCTGCCCGGCTTGATTCAGTGCTGTGTGAAACACAGGACAGTGACCTGGAAGCAGTATCGCTACCTCAGCTTCTGTTCTGGATTTAGTTCATTCAAACACTAGCTAGGAGTCTCTGTACCATGCTATATTTGTGGACATGCTATCATGTCCAGTATGGCAACTGGGAAGTCCTAGCTAATCACAAAGTTGTTTTATGATGTTTCCACAGATATCATATTTGTTAATTTCAAATGGGATATAGAGATCCTATTTTCTTCTTTAGTTGGCATAAAATATAAAGAACTTAATCAATTATTAATTGTCTGGGAATGAAAATCCTTTGCTGACTAGCTTCAGTTGACTTCACAAACATTATTTCTGGTTACCACCCTTCTTCCTGCTTCTAACATCAGCTATTCCCATTGGGGAATTTTTCCTGTGGCAGTTATTACTACAGGAACAATATTTATGGATCTCTTTGTGATGTCAGTCCTCTACTTCTCATTTGCTTTGTATCTTTTGTCATTCGTCTATGCATTGTATCTTTCTTCCACCTTAATAGCTATTTAGTTCAGTCATATATTCAACTCTTGTGTACAGAGGATGCCACTATACTTTGAGTGGGTATTAAAAAGTTTAAATCTAAGCCGTTCTTATGGTCCTAGATATTTCTCTTTGGAGCCTATACCGACTTGCACAGGATATGGTAAGGCATGCGTAAGGCTGATTTGTTGTCTCTTTCTTTGCAGCATGCTATTGATGCTGATAATGCAGGAGTCAGTCCCATAGGAAATTCCTCTAACAACAGCAGTCATTGGGACCTCGGAAGTGCCTTTTTCTTTGCTGGAACGGTCATCACAACAATAGGTATGTTTATTGTTTATCTTTTAAAATACATAGTCACACTGAGACCTGGATAATGAAATAAATTTGAGGAAAGTACATCACAAAGAAATCAAGTGGCAGAACTGTATTTTTCTCAGTTCTTAGAAGGCATGCCTCTGGTATATGTCAATGGCACCTAGCCTCTGGGTAAATGTCCAAAGCTGTTTACACAATTAGGGTAGAATTGGAGTGCTGAACTGAAAACAAGTAGGACTGATGTTGCTAAGGTTTTACAACCCTGCTCTTGATGTAGATGCAGATGGTCTTAATTTTCACTAAAATAGAACCAATACCTGATGAAATAACCATTCTATCATCGTTGGGAATTTGAATTTTAATATTATAGCTGAACTTACCCATAAGGGTAACCTTCTTTTAAGTTTTTAAAGTACATCAATTAATATTGGCTTATGCACTGAAGTTTGATATAAGTAATTCTTCTCATACTCTACTCCTTGTAACTGGAGTATCACAACCTTTGAGATCCTTCCTTGCTTTTGTACTACTAATTGGAAGGAATTCCACGACTTGTACATTGTGGAAAAAACTCCAGTTTTTTTTTTCCATTTTAGAATTCGCAGCCTTTAAATACTGACACTTTTCTCTGTATTAGATGAAGTTTATACTGAACTACTCCATTTACTTTTCTTAAACCACTAATTTTAGTAAGTTCATTATTCAGGCCCTTATCATCTGTCCCCCATATACATTGTGTCCAATGTATTTAGTCACTTGATCTTTGAATGCTGGCTTTGGATACGCTAAGGTTTTTATCCTCTCCTCTGTGAGTCAGTTCCTCTGTTGGAGATTGTTCAAGCTGCTGGGGTTTCAGAAGATGTTTTGAAAGAAAAAATGATAAACTGTTAACACTGATGATAAAGTTAATCTGCTGATATGAAGTTCTGATTTTTTGGAAATCGCTGGCAAATTGTTACTTTTTGTTTGCATTGTCTTTGAGTGTTCTTCTGATTAAATACTGGATAAAGTACTTCTCTGTATTACTGCACACACTGTGTGCAGTGTGTATTGATGCACACACTGATGACTGTGTAGACAAATAATCTGATAACCACATAACCCTTCACTGCAGAATTCTGCAAGTTCTTTATGCAGATAATACAACAAAAAAAAATCCCGTGACAGTTACAAGACTTGCTGTGGTGATCATCTCAAACAGTGGATTCTCTGCCTTTGGCTCTGCTTTTTCTGTGTTGTCAGAGTGAGGGTGTAAGAGCAATTGCATAGAGCGTACTCCTCCCTGTGCTCCTCTATATACTAAGCTACATTACCATGTATTTTTAACTGTAGTATAAAACCAGCGGGTGGCAAGAAAGAAAACATTTCTGAATCAAATGTAAGAAAACCCTCCCTTAGTATTTGTTTAGTCAATAGACCCAAGTGACAGGCTTTTAAATTACCCATTAAAATAAATGCCACTATGTAGGCACAGTTTATGTAGGCATATTCATTGACATCTGCTATTTAAATAACTTGTTGAAAAGAGCTTGGATTTTTGCCCATATTTGCTTTAAATTCTCCATGAATGAGATTTTTTATAGGCTGCATAAGGTCTATGTACTGTGTCTGGGCATCAAAATGATTTCATTTTATCCAGTAGAGCCCTGTTAGGGCTCCTCTTAGGCGGACACTTAGCAGACTACCTGGTTAACTTCAGTCCACTGATCTGTGGAGCCTGGATTTTCTTGAACTTGTAAGAGAAATCTGGGATCACAGCTGCAGCCATGAAAAGAACTGTGGGTTGGGGTGAGGGAGTGTTGTGTGGCAGCATAGTCCTTTTATCATCCCATGAGAGAGAGAGAGATATCCAGTGCCAGTGTCACAAACCTAATGGGATTAGGAGCTGGGAGCCCAGCCTTAATCCCTAAGGACCAGGAGAAATTGCTGTAGATGAAGCAGACACTCTCTTAGATCTCTGTCTCTCTGGATGCTCTGTGTGTCCACAGTTTCATCAGTGATTTGTGATTGTGTGATCATTTTTAATATTCAAATAATTATGTATAGTCAGCATATAAATCTCTACAACATTTCAATAAAGATACCAGATCTTAAGTAAAAAGGTGCAAATATTGCTGTCACAATTATTTTTTTTCTCTTTAACATTAACATGTTAACAGAAATACCATGGCTACTGGAGTCATAATACTCTATGTTCCTAAGGTTAAATTCACACGGGTGGTGGGGGAAAGGGAAAAAATGCCTGAACAAATTGTGATGACTACATGTAGTTTACTGCATAGGGCAGGTGGAGAGCTGCCTTTCTGCCAGTATCAGATGTTCCCAATATTTTATCTCGAGTTACAAAGCTGGGAGTCTGAACCAAACGTGCCCAAACATACTTGGGCCAAAATGAAAGTTTTGACTCAGGATATGCAGTTAGATAATTATGTCTTGGTCAGAATCTGTCATCTTTTCAACAGCCCCGATTACCCTAACAGAGGATGGAAGGCATGTACCTTTATCACAGCATCAGTAATGATTTTTAAATACAAATGGAGTAAGATGTTCAGAGGGAAAGTTTAAAAACTTCCTAATTAAAAGCAAGTTAAAAACACCTCATGAAATATAAATGTCAGGCTCTTTATTGTCAAATTGAAAGGGGAACTTTGTAAAGAGTTCAAGGGCAGATCTGTGTAGCGTTGGGTACAGTTTGGAGGCTGCAGTGTAACTAGTCAGTGTGATGAGGGGCTGAGGAAATTATGAGCTAACCATTGAAAATGAGCCTTGTCAAATGAATCACACTCCCATCAGGAAGTCATTGGCACAGCCCAAGAGGAGCATCAGCGTGCAGGCACCAGGCCAGCACAGAGATTTTTGTGCTGTGATAAATCAAGCTAGATTAATTAATCAAACAACAGCTTTAGATAGAACCTGACTCTATTAAAAATATGGGTAGCTGAGGCTACAAGAAGAACTAAATCACAGGTGATAGCTCGCCTGGGAAATGACATCATGCCATGGAAGGTCTATAGATAGGAATTACATGTGGAATAAAGGTACGCCTGCAGAAAAAGCAGTTTTTCTAAACCCATTCATTTTCCTAAAAAGCCATGTATAAGTTCTGAGAGTCTGACAATTGTTTTTCTCCTCAGGGTATGGGAACATTGCCCCAAGCACTGTTGGAGGCAAGGTTTTCTGCATCTTGTATGCCATCTTTGGGATTCCACTGTTTGGCTTCTTGCTGGCTGGGATTGGAGATCAACTTGGAACCATCTTTGGGAAGGGTATTGCAAGGGTGGAAAAAGTTTTCAGAGTAAGTTAACTGTCAGTTTTTTGCATGTGTTGTATAAGTTGCCTTTAATTCTGTTACTATTACTTGCAGTCATTTTTACATGTTGGGCACCATGAAATACTTACATGTCTAGTTGAGATGATGTCTCTGTAGTAAGTGGAGAGAAATAGGCGTCTCTAGATGGTGATGCAGAGGCTATAGATCAGGCTCTGAATTTCCTTCTTGAGGCTATCTCTGAGGAATGTATCTCCTAAGCTAGATTTTTTACCAGGTACGGTTGTAAAACAGCCTTCGAAACATGACAGGTTACTTCGGACATGAACATCAATTGACTGAAAACAGAGAGAAGGCAGTGTAACTTCTGGAGGGATAGAGATGCAGAGAAGGTCCTGACTATATTACTAATAAAGCCTAAAAGACTTGGGAAGCAGGGTGACCTGAGTGAATGTGAACTTCGGAAGAGACATGGATGAGTGATGTGCGTTCACTGCAAGAGGACAGACCTGGAGTAGACCTGCAGCTGCAAAAACTGGCCTAATGCCACTGACTGGAATCGCCTTCACAGTATTTACCTGCCCTGCCTACCATGGATCCGTACTACACTAGATTTCTGTATAGACTTTCTCATACGTAATTTCCCTTCATTTGCCATTACCCTCTACTTTTGAGTCTGTATCATTGTAAGCAGTTCCTTTGCAAGCAGTGCCGCAGACCTGGCAAATGCCGTTCTGCTAATTTGCCGATGGTTCACTTCAAGGATTCTCTCTTTGAAGCAGAACTTCTAGAAGTGACCTGCGTGATGCTTCTTTTGGAGGCGACATAACTGGAGGTAAGTCTTTCCAGGGATGGAGTGGATGAGAAGCTGTCCAAACTGGGTAGTTTAATAGGCCTCTATTTCTAAGACAATCCTACAGATGAAAGCAAATCACTTGTAACTGTTTTTGAAAGGAAGTAATTGAGTATTAGACTGGAGTATGAACAATTTCCCTTTTGATTAAATTACTATGAAGTGTCCCAGACCAGCCATAAGGAGTATCTCTCAGGCTAAATGTGGAAAAAGGTGACTAGTGATTATGGGTGAGTAAGCATATGCATGCCTGGCTAGAGAGCACTTGAAAATGGCCTACATTTTCATGAGATTAAAATAAGGTAATTGAAAGGTGTCTCAGATTGGACCTGCAAAAACAGAAGGAGCTAAGATCCCTAATTTCTTTTTTACCTAGGTTCTTATTATACCTGCTTCATTTCAAAGGACTCTTTGAACCTTCTTGTCTGCTTCTGCCCAAGAAAAACTACAATCTCAAAGTCATTATATGAATTGAGTCAGGAAATCTTTGATGAATTGTCAGCTCTAGTATTGGCTTTCTGGGTGATGTGGACAAGACCTTTAAACTGTCAGCATGATAGTTTATGAATAAATAATAAATGCTCTACTTGAAGTATTTTAAGATTCACAGATGAATGCTGATACTAATGTTTCATATAGAGTATAGCCCTTTGGCACATAATGGGAGTTCTTTTGGTATTCAAAGTACTCTTTCCTTTTCTTGAATTAATGCAGTTGCTTGTTGTTTATAATCATCTAAACTATTTATTTTCCTCTTTGGTATTTTGTCAGCTTCCAGAGCAATTTAGAGATTTGTGGTCACTTTGTTTAGCCAAGATGTATGTTTATTCCTTTTATTCTGATTCTCATAAATCCATTATTTCTGTTCCTTTGTGATTTGGTGGATGGGGTTCTACATAATTTCCTTCAATATTCTGAGTAATGAGGTTCAGCTATTTGAAATATCCCTGATATAGTTTGCAATTTACATGCATCTTAGTAACTATATACGTGATATATACTTTATATTGTTAGCTAATGCAGAATATAATAATCATTGTAATATTAGTAATTATGTAATTTATTGTCACATTATTTTTACACTGTTAGGCTCCATAAATGTTTGGACCTAATCAGATGAATCTACAAGTGAAGTAACAGTTCTTGATTTAATTTGGAGCAATGAACAAAATTTAGTTCAATGTGCAACTCTTGTTTCTTACTTTGTAACTGTCTCCATAATGAACTCAAATTCAGCATGTTTGTGGGTGTAAAGCAACCTGCTACAACCTTTAAAGAGAGGACATCAAAATTAGGAGAACAGTTAGGAGGAAACTAAAAGGAACAAGCATAGGCTAAAAAGACACTGGAAAGCGTAATAAAATGTTGGGTGATGTGCCTCACAAGTCTTCTGGAGCTAGCTGAGGAGTCACTGAGTGTGCATCAGTGATCTAATGATATAAAAAAATTGAATTTCCAGAAAGCTTCTGACAACTTTTCTCATCAAAGGCTATAAGGAAATAAAGCTGTGATGAGGTAAGAGAGAAAGTCTCACACATGTTTAAAGGATAACTGGAGATTAGGAATAGATGGTAGCATCACCGGTGTGATTCTACTGGAGTCTTTGCTGGGATCTCATTATTTTAATAGAGATGGCCCTGCAATGGGTCAGACAAGAAAACGAATATGCAAGTGACAGTGTCTGCAAATTATGTCTCTAGATGTCTCAGGATAGCTAAAATGGGAGCTGCAAAAGGATGATAAGATGATAAATTGAATCAAATGTTGGTGATACACAATAATGTATATTTCTTAAGTCTGAGAAAATAAATCCTAAAAATTCATATAGGAATAGCATCAAACTTCACTACTCCAAAACAGACCTGGGATTACTATGGATTGTTGCCTGAAAATAACACTGTGAAACTTAGCAGCAGTCAAAAAGGGAAAAAAGAGTGTCAGTAAAGGACTTGAAAACCAAAAGACCGTGTTGCCACTGCACAAATACATGATGCACTTGCACCATGCATACCACATGCAGTTCTAATAATCTCATTTTAAAAAGCAATTAACAGAAATGAAAATCTGTGCTAGATCTGCCCCCACAGGCCTTTTAGCTGAGTCTCTAAGATGGCATTCAGTAGCTACCTTTATTATTTGCCTTCTAGTGCATACTCAAAGACAATTTGGACAGTCCAGCTTGTACCCTTGGGGAAGAGAATGGAAAGAAACTTTGCATGTGCCCTGGACATTATAGTATATCAAGTTTCCATGTGCCTACGCCTCAGGAATGTGCTTCTGTCTGTCTGCAGTTGCGTGTTTATCCCATTCACCCTTAGGGATGTTATGTGGCTGGTATCAGGGCAGCCAGGGGTTCCTGAAGTCCTTGCAACTTTGTCATCATCTGTACAGGTAGATGGGATTTGAAGGCAACTTGATCTTGCATTGTGGTTAAGATCATTTTTGAAGCTAGGTAAGAGGCAATATGCTTACACTGGCAGGTGGGAAGGAGAGGAAGGTTTCTCTGTCAGCACAGCAGTCTTTTCATCCAACGCATTTCCTTAACAGGTCTCTTGCTCGATTCAACAGTGTAACTGTGAGCACAGAGCCCATGCCATGTAAGGGACATCTTGCCCCTGGCATTCCCCGACATAGCTGGAAAGATGAAAGGAAGATTCCTCCCAGAGGAGTTCTGCTAGTGCACTTCTGCTGCCTCTGACATGACCTGTGTGGAACCCCAACTGAACCTACATTAATTAGTAGCAGAAATTAGAGCCTAAAAATGCCACATTTAGCTATTGCAGTGATCAGCCTACACATTCTGTGGGAATTTTAAGAATAATTTGAACTGAGAGATCTCCTCTTGTCAAATACCCACTACCCCCACAGTACTGACAGAATATTTCAGCAGAGGAGCTGGACACCTGCCACTGCATATTTGTAATCCAAAATGTTGCCACTATTTTGGTGTGTAGGTAACCAGGAAAACAACTATTCATTTGTGACTAGGTAGGGCTGGAAGTATTTAATTGCAAAATGATGCTTTTTAAAAACAAGAACTTTTCATGTACCATTTTAGGAAAGGGAGGCACTGGCAGAGTGATGCTGGCTATGTGCTACTGGAGTAGTCGTGTTTGGTACAAGTAAATAAACATCAACCAGGTCAGAGATGTAAACCAAAGCATCCCCCATGCAAGCTCTACCTACTCAGCTAGTGATTATTCCTATATGTCCCATCTTCAATAATCTGAGGCAGAACCTGATTACTAGTCTGTTCTCACATGCATACCATGTGGTACTCCAGAAAATGCCTATGTACAGGGTCACCAGATTCACTGATGCACTGGTCACAAGCATTCAATAAGTGATTTCGGTGATGAATAAGTTCTCCCAGCCCATCCGAGAAAACCATATACACACTCAAAATCTAATTAAAAATTTGATAATTCTTATAAATAATTTTCACCTGGAAAAGGTTTCCAGACACTACAGAAATGAAATATGCATTCCAAGGTGACATAAAACCATAAAAATATTATTGTTATTTTGCGTATGTAAGGGGTCTTATGAACAACCTGAGACTGTTTCTATAATAAACAACAGAACAAACCCCATTCTTTTGGCTTGCTCTGTGCACATAGAGGCTGCAAGCATCTAAAGATAGAAAGGAAGGTACTCCATAGACAGAGGGCACAGTTACAGAATGCAGCAGCTGTCATTATCATTAGTTAAATATAGGCTACATTCAGATAGTCTTCATTCAAACCTTGTAACGAGTGTTTAGATTCTCAGTGAAACTAGATGGGATGAAAATAACCTGACAGATCTTCCTTCATCCTGCAGTTCAGCCTGGGCACAATGTGCTTCTGAGAGCACTCCAGGATTTTCTGGCTTCTAAGATGAAGCCACTGTGAGCAGTTCCTGGGCTTGGTTACTGCTTTCACTTCTCTGGCTTACAGCATGATGCTGAGGACAGGTCTGACAACACAGCTGGTAGGGTGTGAATTGCAGTACAGGGATGTGAGCAAGCAGCCAGAGATATGGATGCAACCCCGAAGCTCACATCATAAGAAAATACAGCACTTTGTACAGAAACGCAATTCCTCTGTAAACAACTCACCTTCACTGAACCAGGGACCTGTTAGAACAGAATCTGCTACCTGTCCTTCAGGTGTTCAGCTTAGAGAACCTGTTTGCCCATTGATCTCTTCAGAAATGGTTTGCTCTAGATTTAAGAGACATGTTAAGTGTTATGAAAATGATACATACTTTTTTTCCTTTTTTTTTCTGAAAGACAGCAATAGACATTACCTTTACCTTGAAACAGTCTTACAAAAGTAGTTCTTAGTTGGAAGATGAGGCTGTGACAGGAGTAAGAGAAGTCCCACTGAGCTGGTGGAAAGCTTTCTTCTAGCAACTGCCAAACCTCTGCCTTTCCTAAACTTCGTTGTTTGTCTTTCTGAATACATCAGATCTACCCTAGCTACTCTTTCTCTTAGAGATTCAACTTCTTTTTAGAGATTTTTGGATTCTCTGATCTCTTTTGTTACTGTACAAATGACAGGAATTGTCTTTACAAATGAATGGAAAACATCCTGGGAAAGAAACTTTGTAGTAGAGAATAACTGTGCAGAGGAGGAACACTTAAAAATACAGTCTTCTAAATTTGTCCCCGCTCTGTCCATCTATTTGTTCTGTTATTTCTCCCCTTGCTCTCTCCCCTCCTCTTCTTTCTTTTGGCTCACATCAAACCCGTAGCATTATACCTGACACCAGTGCGGGACTGGTGAGTGAGTTCTCAGCAAAGTTTACTGTTTAAATAAGTTGTTCGAGGTTTCCTTGTAGTACAACCTTTACCTCTTTTCCCTAGGGTAATGCTATAGCACAGAGACCCCACCTGCTTCCTGCCAGGCAGTCCTGACCCTGCACTTTCTCTTCCAGCCCCATATCAGCATTGATTCTTCTCATTTCTGGCAGCTGAATCAAACTTTTAGATGAGATCGTTCCTGAAGCCAGAAATTCAAATCCAGAACACTGCTTAGGCAAACCAGTGAAATCAATCTGGTTCAGTGGTGAGCTTGTCAGTGTTAGGTTAATGGTTGGACTTGGTGATCTTAAGGGTCTTTTCCAACCTAAATGATTCTATGATTCTATGATTTGTGCTCTTGTTACTGAACGCAAAATTTGCGACACAGTTAATAGATAAATGTATTGTAATCTAAGTGATATATTAGCTACCTATTTGTAGTTTTCAATAGATGGCCTGACAGCTGCATTTCTGAGCAGATTAAGTGAATGGAAGACTGATGGAAAAGTGTCCTCTCCACTTCCTGGCTTCTAATAAAAATATACCAAAAATCAACACAAACTCTCTTATTTTGTTTTATTGCATTTCATTACTAGCCAGCATCAATGTATTATTACATAAACTGCTCTAAAATCCACTGAGGCTATTAACAACCTATCTTTTCTTTTTAAATATAGTGTTATTCATTGTGATTTTCTGTAAGGAAGAAAGCAGCTTTTTTTTTTTTTTTTTTTTTTTTTTTTTTTTTAATTTACTCAAGAACTTCCACAGGGGAACAGTCCAGCGCAGTGATCAATCTGCCATCTGCTGGCATCCTGTCTGTGGACAGAGCTATCAGGATGGGGTATGAAATTCAACCTACTTGGTGCACATAGACAGTATTACTCCAAAATGATACAAGATTTAAGAGCTGAAATTTCAGTGTTCAGAGCTTAGCCTAACAATTTCCTGTGTCACTTCCACCAAAACAAAATGGCTGAGAAATATAAAAGATCAGTCACCAGAAAGGAATCTTACATTCCCATAATTCAGTAAGAATTTCTTATTTTTGCAGTAAAGACAGTAGATCTAATTACATCCTGTTATTGGTTGTTAGCACTTTGATACCATAGAAGCCAGACAGGAACAGAGCCTCAGTGTACTAAGACTCTGTGGAAACACTGATTTGTAAACAATGTTTGTAAATGGATGGGAAAATATATAGGCAGAGAAAAGGATGTGATAGTAGCAAACGGCAGGTTGGTCGTAAGGCAGAAGGTTTTGGATGTAAGCCATCTCAGCTCACTAACTGTTCTTTTGCCTGTAACACCTTAAAGTTCCATCTGAGAGTTACAGTTCCCTGCACAAGTTTAAAAAGGGGGTGCTTGTAAGTCAACAAAGAATTTATTTACGTGTGTAGATGCTTATGTGGTGTTTATTTCAAGTAGGTATGCACCTGAATGTACATTTCAAATCCTGAAATTTAGGGATGATTTAAAACACAACCTAGACACAAGTCTGAAATTTGCAGTTAACACTAAGTTTATAGATACAGGCATAGCCAAATACTAGCAGAAGAGATCTGCAGACAGTGTGTTATCCTTCATAATCCTCATAAAGCATATTTGGCTAAACATGGACTTTACAACATAAGAATAATAAAAAATCTAGATACACTCTAGTTCTTGCCAGCAATACATCCATAGTGCCTTACAAATCTGATGAGCATTTTAATTTCATTTCCAGTTCCTCTGTTTTAAATCTGAAGACATGCTTTTTGTAAATTAGCTGATGATAAAAGCGAAATTAAAGAATGCAGGTACTGTAAGAATGCAGAATTTGAAGCAACTGTGTAGGCCCTATACAAAGAGCGTGGCAGAAAGAACAGCTTGGAAGAGAATATACAGCAGCTAGCATACTGAACATGGACTCACCAGAGTTAGCAAATGCTCTGCTTCTGTTTAGTTCAGCTTGTCTTCCTCATCAGATTTTATTTAGACCAAAAGGAACTGTCTTTAAAAACACAGTCAGTGCTGAGATGTTACACTCTTTGGAATCATTTATCTCTAGCAATTTAAGGCTGATGTGCTCTCCTTAGAAAATGAGATTTCAGCACAATGACTTTTTAAGCATATGAAAATTTAAACAGTGTATCTCCCAGCACACTGGAGTGAGTTGTGAACCACTTCTCATGGGTGCACTCTTCCCTCCATCCTCTTAAAAAAGGAGTTTCAGCATGCAGAAAACAATAGGGTGTGGTGAAGAAGATGTTTCAAGCCTTTCAAGAAATAATTGTCTGACAACTGTTTAAGTCAAAAGGCATGAGCACTCCTGAAATCCAGGACTTCAGTGTCAAGATGTGTGTTCAAGGTTGGAAAACTCTGGGTGCATTCTGCTCTACAAAGAGGACTGTTAGTGTCTCTGTACTCTACAAATATATTTGTCCCTCTGCTCATTCCTGCCTGGAGTCCTTCAATTGTTTTTCTTGGATGTAAAGCACTCCAGACCTGGAGCCATCTGGACACTTTGCTGTAGTGTGTCTAGCAATGGCAGAAGTGTGACTGTAGACTCTTCACAAAGTTGAACTGGAGGATGAAAAGCAGGAGAGGTAAATTTACAATGCCTCTGAAATAGGCATTGTCTCTGAAATACTTTTTTCCTTGAGATACTGCAGGCCACATCTTTTTTGATGTTTCTAATCGGTGCTTTAATTATGGTGATGGAAAGTTTTATTTTGCTTTTGATCATCACCCGCTTTAGTAGTCCTCAGGCTAAACAACTAACGGTTGGGCTTTGACTTCATTGCATGCAGTGACTTTTCACCCACTGGAGCCAAATTTGTCTCTGAATTCTATTTTAGGTTCAACCACTGGCTTGTTGTATGGTCCGGAATATGTTGATTTTACTCTTTTGATCATTCTCCCCCTCCATTGTATTTGAGCTTCAGGAAAGTATCGTCTTCTGGACAGTGCTGAGATAGTATTTTATTGCTAACAAAATCAAGACAAAATGTATGGATCCCAGCTTTTGGCATTTTATTTCCTCTGACTGGGTATTTAATTCAGTTAGGGGTGCTTACAGCAAATCTGCTTCAGGGAAAGTAACTTAAGTGCAGCAACCCTTTTGCTGATTTCTTCTTATCCACTGGTCTTGGTTGTTCAGCACAACTTTAGAGTCTAAAGCTTACATGAGCTAGCTGTGGAGCACGTCTTTCTTTAATCCTGCAAGTCAATAACCTCTTGCAGATTGGCATATAATTTAAGGGTTAATATTAACCTCAACAGTTACATTCAAATCTTGACATCTCTGAAAGTTCTTCTAAACATTTTGGTTTTATTAACAATGTCTGTTAGAAATATAGCATCAGCCCAAGGCAACTTCAAAGAGAGGATCATGAAGGTCTTGAAATGAGTCTACCTCTAAAGAGATCCCCAGGAGGTGTTGAACCTGGTGGTAGTTGAAAGGGTGTTCCTGGGGTTGCTAGAAAAAGAAGGCAGCAGCTCTTAGAAGGGAGAACATGTCAACACCAGGAAGAGATAATAATTGCTCCAATTTTAGAATCAGATCAGTCTCACTAAAAAGATGATAGTATGAACAGAAGAGGAAAGACTGTTCTAAAAACAGGCTTTAAAACTAGCTTAAGTCCAGAGTATAGTGTCATCTGGAAATTTCAAGTCAGCTCCAGTGCACCGAAACTGAAACCAATATGCATTGAAGTCCGTCCCCCAAAATAACTATCGCTGGTGTTACTGTAATACCTCTTTCTGTGAGTGTTATGCACTGCACAGTGTAGCTGTTGACTACAGGGCACTTCAGAGGGAGTCTTTTACTGTTTTGCCTGCTTATGTGAGGCCTTTTAATATATTTTCATTATTTTTTTCTTAATTATTTAAAATTGTTAGAGGTTCAAGCCAATAAATCCTCTTACTGGTGACTCTTGTCACTGCACTGCAGTGCTCATAATATTTTACAGCTCTTAAAAACTTACTGTACAAAAACTAGTCACGAATCCATGATTAATACAAAAGCTTTATTTATCACTGTTCACATATCTCTCTGTATTACTGTAAATTGTAATAGTCCACTTTTCATTTGGGAAGCAATTTTCATTACCTTGCTTTCACATTGTGGATAGACCACAGCTGTTGTAGTACATGAACCCAAGATCCTCTGTTATCTTCAGGGTTTTTCTTCATCTATTTTAGCTTTTCTTTTGTAGGGTGCCTAATATTTTAGCTCCTGTTTGAATGTTTACATAGAATTAATTAATAAACCAAAGATGGGTGTAGTAGGCAATTAGTGGCTAATAAACTGATTTCAGTGCAAGGTAAGAGAGTATTTGGCATTTGACACTAAGTGGAAGGGTTTCCAAACCCTTCTGTTGGTGATGAATTGATCTATGGATGATGATGATTTATCATCCTTAAAGAAGAATATTAAAATAATAGAGTAATGATGAAGTAAGTTTTCAGGAAGGGGTTTTCTTCCACTGTTAATTTGAGTGTACTCAGGCTATTTTTTCTGTACATCAGAGATTATCTCTGGAATATGATCTCTATCGTTTTGCCAACTATTGTTCCCTCTGTCTGTTTCTTTTCTGTTTTCTATGGTGAGAAAAGATAGCGCTACTTCTTTCTCTACATCAAAGCCCAGTCTTTCCAACCTCTCATTTGGTTTGAAACCAGGTTAGTATTAAGAATGAACACAGTGTAAGCAGTAGCAAGGAGTTGCATTTCCATGCAAAGCCTGAATCCCAATGAAGGAAGTGAGTTAAACAGTCCTTCTTTATAATTTGAAATGTTCAGGAACCACTATTCTGAAGGGTAAAGCTATACCTGCCTGCTTCCTGCTAAAATTAGTATTAGTCACATAACTTTTAATTGCAGTGAAGTGTGCTGGAAATAAACCCTGTGAGTCTCAAGCAATTACCTCTCATGAAACACAAGACAAACAGGAGCTGAAAGCATGTTTAAGATTTTACCGAGCAGCTAGGGTTTCTTAGATACTCTACATGAAGCTTAAAAAAAAAAGATACTTCAGTGGAAGCTGCTGATTAATGCCAAAGAATATGTGCACTTTTCAGCCATCAGCCTGAAAGTTAAACTCTTTCCTAAGCACTCATAGTGAAGCTCCTTCTTTTCTCATTGCCTTCAGTTTTGGTCACATTATTGTGGAAACTCCTCTGTGTCCCTGACAGTGCAGTCCTGAAATACCAAATCCCATGTGCCAGGGTTTTGAAGCAGGTGTTGCCATCTCTGAAAATCTGGTTTATATCCTAAAGAAAATCCTAATGTTTAAATTTGCAATATAGGGGGTAAAGGAAAAGCGAGACAGAAATGCAGCTGCAACACAGAATCACTCATAGTACAGTGGTTGTTGATCCCCCCTCTTCCCCAACAGATACATAGAGCCATTCTAGTTAGTGTTCAGAATATCCTCCAAAACTCCTGTGGGCAGCCTTGGGGGAAGCATCAGAGACTGAGTATGAGGGAGGTGGTGGATCTTGAAAGGCAATAGATAGAAATTACTTTATTTCTATCTATGAAGAGAAGGCTGCTGCCTTCTCTTCATTACAGGTACCTGTACACGGTGCCTCATCCCAGACATGAGGACTGTGCTACTTTTTCACTTATGAGATGCTACTTTAAGGTTACAAGCAGGCTGGATGGAGATGGCAAATTTACCGTTATGTTGCTTTAGGTATTCAACCTTCACCTTTCAGGACTGTCAGGCTATCACATTAAACACTCTAATGTAATCTACATGGTCATATTTTCCCATGGCACATAGATGTGTCATTCTGGCAACAAGAACTGTTTGGAGCCCTATGCCAGACCTTTCCTTTTGAAGGTGCTTCCTGCCCTCCTTTTACCTTTGCAGGTAAGCAATGGCAGCTCCTGCAAAAATGTTGGAGAAGGCTGGGAGGAGCAGGGGGAGAGTTGTGGCATGGAGGGACACTTGTAGGGATAAGACACTTTTCGCTCTTTTCACATTCTTACCTGGGAATGCTGCTCTGTCATCTTCCTTTTTCTTTCCTTCCACTCTTCTGGGCTCTGTATCCCACCTAGAGTAAAATTCACTCCCTGTGCAGGATGCTCGCTTGTTCCTTAGCTAGTCACAAATAGTGTTCCTCTCTAGAAAGACTACAATATTGCAGTCTTTGTAGTGTTAATATCTGTAAGAAATCTCATGGTAAATATAAAATATGCTTTGGAGGCTTCTGCAAGAATTTATTGGAGAGAATGATGTATGATATTGTATCCGAGAAGGGCAAGGGAAGGCTGCTTAGCAGAAACTTACATCTGCAGTCTAGAAACAGATACAAAAAGTCTAGCCTGAAGATCTTCTCCTTGTTTCAAATGGTCACTGTTTAACCTTTCAATATCTAGTCCCTCTAGCTTTACCAATGCTATTGTTACATTCCTAATCACTAGGGAAATGTTCTGCAAACTCAACAGCATGAAGGAATCTGGATGCTTTATTCCACTGTAGAGGAAGAAAACAAAACAAAACAAAACCCTAACAGAACAAAACCCGAAAGCTCAAACAGAGCTAAAAAAAAGGAATATTGAATTTCTCTACCCTCCTTAGAGGAGATATTTCTAACATGAAGTTCAATTTTCTTTTTCTTGTTAAGTCTTTGAAAGTAGCCATGTAATGCAATAGATAACTAAATCTTTCATTGATCTAGTTACACTAATTGTCTTTCTCTGTCTCAGTGCATTTCTTAATTAGATGCTGAGTGCACACTCATAAATCTAGCCTTGCTGCTATGTGGCCCTTCTCTTTGCGTCATCATAACTACATTTTGTTTTTTTTCCCCTGAATTGCACTGATGAACAAGATGAAAGCATTGACTCAATCCTGATTAAAATCAGGGTTACCAGGAATGGCAAGGTAAAATCTGTTCAGGTACAGGGAAGTGATGTGGAACAATCATTATTAACCCATTCTTGCCCTCCCTGGGGCAGGGGAATATAGGTGTAACTCAGAAGGGAGTTGAAGGAAGGAGCAATACATTCAGATTTGGCTTCTGCAAGCATCCTTTGAAATTGCTTGTCTGCAACATGAATCTCTGTTGTCCCTTGTCTGCTCCAATGTCTGAGAAAAGCATATATATACATAGATACTGCTTATTCTGCATTTATTTTTTCTTGGCCTGAATACAGCTTAGCCACAACAGAGGCTAAGGTTTGGGATCATTACTTTTGGGTTTTTTTTCAGTAGCATGATAAGCAACATGCAAGAATTATTTAGTCTGTATCATAAAACCCTATGTGTACTTTCTAGTGAGATGAAGAAGATTGGAAAGAGATATATCAAGCCTAGAAAATTTCCAAGCCAGTGTTTCTGTGTTTTCATAACACAGTATCAGTACTCACATTATGACTGCAGCAAGATCCATGCCTAGAGATTTACAAAAATAACAGTAGAGAAAGCTGCTGCTCTGTGAGAAGCTTGCTGCATATTCCATCTGGGTCTAGACAACCACCCCGCAGAAGTGTGGTTTTTTGAGGAAAAATAGCAATGTAAAAAAAAATCCTTCTTTACTCAGACCTGTGCCCTGTCTGTGTTCAGGATTGTCTCTCCCAAGCTTGGTAACAAATGTGAGTTCTTAAAGCTTTTTATATCTGTCTCCCCTATAGTACCTACTACAGTTAAGAAACAGGGGATGGATTTTGCATTTTCTTGTGCTGCAATAGCACTGTTCTTTATAAAACATGAGAATTAAAATGCCACTGAGGCACCAAGAGAGCTGGTTAGACAGTAGGGGAAGACTGTCTCTAGTGGAATGGTTCAAACCACTGTTCATAACCCATGGAGGTGTCTGAAATATTATATATATTTAAAAATATATTATTAAGAATTCTGCTGCTATGCTTTCAAGGGGTGTTGCCTTCTTCATTGATGTGGTGAGTAGGCCCTGGCTGGCAGCAAGCACCCACATGGCCACTTGCTCACTCCCCTCCCTGCAGTGGGATGAGGAGAAAATAGAAGAACAAGAGTGAGAAAACTCATGGGTCAAAATAAAGACAGTGAAATCACTTACCAAGTACTGTCACGGGCAAAACAGACTTCACTTGTGGAATTTAACTTAATTTATTGCCAATTAGCATAAATATTTAATTACTGAGTTGGGTGTTTGGAAACAAAACCAGACAGACATT
>WHYT01015931.1:264262-300186 GCA_009806455.1 Tetrax tetrax | reverse complement strand
CCTCTGGATGGCATCCCTCCCTTCCAGCGTGTCGACGGCACCACATAGCTTGGTGTCATCGGCAAACTTGCTGAGGGTGCACTCTATCCCACTGTCCATGTCGCCGACAAAGATGTTGAACAGGGCAGGGCCCAACACGGACCCCTGAGGGACGCCACTGGTGACCGGTCTCCACTTGGACATTGAGCCGTTGACCACCACTCTCTGAGTGCGGCCATCCAGAGAGTACCTACTACAGATAAGAAACGGGATGGATTTTGCATTTTCTTGTGCTGCAATAGCACTGTTCTTTATAAAACATGAGAATTAAAATGCCACTGAGGCACCAAGAGAGCTGGTTAGACAGTAGGGGAAGACTCTCTAGTGGAATGGTTCAAACCACTGTTCATAACCCATGGAGGTGTCTGAAATATTATATATATTTAAAAATATATTATTAAGAATTCTGCTGCTATGCTTTCAAGGGGTGTTGCCTTCTTCATTGATGTGGTGAGTAGGCCCTGGCTGGCAACAAACACCCACATGGCCACTTGCTCACTCCCCTCCCTGCAGTGGGATGAGGAGAAAATAGAAGAACAAGAGTGAGAAAACTCATGGGTCAAAATAAAGACAGTGAAATCACTTACCAAGTACTGTCACGGGCAAAACAGACTTCACTTGTGGAATTTAACTTAATTTATTGCCAATTAGCATAAATATTTAATTACTGAGTTGGGTGTTTGGAAACAAAACCAGACAGACATTCAAAATGCCTTTCTTCCCCCTTTTCCGGGCTCAGCTTCTCTCCCAGGCTCACTTCACTCCAGACACCTCTCCTCCACCCATGTTATCGCTGCAGGTCACACTCGGTCCCTCCAGTGCTGCAGCGAGTGGCACAGGGCTTGGAGTCAGGACACAGTGGTTTCTCTCTTCTGCTCCTTTCTCAACCCTTGTCCTCTGGTCCTTTGCTGATCCTCCATAGACTACCGTCCCTCCAGGGAAGCAGCTTCTCTGCTGTGAAGAACCTCTCACTCCTCTGACCTTGTTATTCCCTCATTCCCTCCTCTGTGCCCTCCTCCTCTGCCTGTCTAGCATTCCTGCCCTTTCTTCAGTGCACTTTCCCAGAGGTGCCACCATCTTGTCTGAAGGGCTCAGCAGTGTCCTGCAGTGGGTCCATTGCAGCCAGCTGGAATGGTTTTGTTCAGAGAACGCAGAAGAACAAAAGATTGTTATATTATTCTTAGATGTTATCTCTAAGCCAGTGATATTTAAAATACATTTAGTTTCAGTCTCATTTTGAATGTGAAGGAGCTAGAACAAGTTAGAAAGAAATCCACAGTGACAGGCTCTAGCAGCAGCGAGGTTAATGAGACCACACTGCTGATCACCAAGCAGCTCTGTGAGCCCAGTGCTGTGCCAGGCTTTCCACAGAGCCTGTTGAGATGGGCATCACACCTTACAGAGGTACGTGCCAGGGTCTGGACCGGGGCTGGCTTGCATTTGACTAAGCTGAAAGGCAAGCGGTGTGAACCTATGACTATCTGCACTGTCTACAGTAGCTTAGCAAAAATGTTTTGACTATGGACATACCTAACGTTTGTGGCAGAGAAATAAATAGAACCAATGTGATATTCTGTTCTATGCTTTGAGTGCAAAGATTGGGTTTCCTCTTGTTAAAATATTTTGAGGTGGAGAAAGTGATATAGAAGACAAGCTGTTTAATTAGTGCACGGGAAGAGACAATCTGTTCCAAGAATAGTTGTCATCATGGGAGAGGGCATAAAGTTAAGAGGAGGTGAAAGGGACAATAGAAATGTTAAAGAAATGTATTTTCTTTGGAGGAGTGCTCCAAAATGCAGAGCCTTGTAGAGAGGTGAGGACAGCACGTTCCATGCAGGCACGTTATGCTAGCACTAAAAATATGACATTGGTCATCTAGCCAAAAAAGGTAAACAACTTGCTTGGCGTCTTGGAGATATTTGTCAGGAATTCAGAAAAAAAAATGTTTGGAAGACAGATGAACCATCTGAGATCACTGTGAAGCAGCAAATGTTCCAGTGCTATTTTTGGTTGAGTAGTACTGTAAATTGGGGGATTTTCTGTGAAATGGGAGGTGGCACTACAAACCTTGGAATAAGCATATTTGAAATATGCTGTGCATGGAAATATATATGTTCCATATATTTAACATTTAGTCTAGTCTGATAAATGGCTGTAGCATCTTTTGATCCTACACTTAATGTCTCCTGCTCCCTTTTCAAAGGAATATGTATCATCCCTGTAGTCTCAGCTTGGGAACTTAAGAACCTTGTTTGGTCCTCTTGTTTTCAACAGTCAGGTCAGAAAAATTGTGCCTGAGTTAATTCACCTGAAAAGGGCAGGAGCTGTAAAAGAATCCAGTTCATCAGTTGTGATCTGTAGGACCAGAGAGAGAAAAGGAAAAAAAAAAATTGAATTTCTTTTAACTCCTGAAATTATTGGATGAGACCAAAACTGATAAGACACCTGTATATATGATAGAAAATAACAAAAAACTGATGTCACAATTATTGATGGAAATGATGCATAAGAACTAAATTCCACTGATAAGGGTATTTTCATGAGAATGTCTGTCCTCACCCCTCTTGGCATTAGAGCAGGTTGACAGTACGTTATTTCAATTAATATGAGCAAGATGATGTTGGTGATGTTGCCTGTTTAGCGCTTAGGCACCTTAAGAGTAAAATAAGCACCTTCATTGGTGATGGTAAATGGAAATAACCCCTCATAGGTGGTTATATCACAGAAAACTCTCAATTCTTTTCTTAGATTCCTCCTTTAATCTTTAACCAGATTAGCTCTAGGTGGATTTAAATTGAAGTATCTCTCATTAGCAGGCACTAATTTATTTATATTTGATGAATGTTTTACAAATTATTTGCTTCATAATGTGGAGAGAACTTGTTGGTAAAACAAAACTAAAAAAAAAAAAGTAGAAAAGATGTCTTTTAAAAGTGTTTTCATTTTATTTAAACCACTACGAGATGAACTGCTTTCCCTGGAGAAAGGTCTCTCTTACTGTTTCATTTTGACACCTACAGGGAATCCTGTGTTTATGCCACAAAATGATGTCAGAGGATGTGTTAAGCCTGGCTAGAGTTGTTCAGCTATTTGCCAGTGTTTGGCTCCAGATTCTAAATGCTATTTCAAAGAGAAGTTTGTATGAACCTTTTCAGACTTCTCAGCCTTTAGTGTTATATATATACAGTATTCTATATATATTTATTTCTTTTAATAATGACTGTGTGTATTACACTGCAGTGTAATACTGCAGTGGCTTAGGCTAATCTAATGTCATTTTGATTCAACTGTGCCATAACTGGAATGTAAAGGCTGCATTGCCTTATTCCTGAGAACCTGGTCAGCACAGAATTATGTTCTTTGTAGTAAAATAGCAAGGCCAACTCCCTTTGCAAAAAAAAAACCCATGTAAACCAACCTTTTTATAAAGTGTTATTACTACAATGTACATATTCCATTAATAATGGCATATATGTCTTATCATTTCTTTATCTGTAGCAGTTAGGCTCTACTATGAATGTCTTCTGTATGCACATGTAACTGTAAAAAGGCTCCCCTTTTCACTTGTATCCTAAATTTCATGTGCTGTTGTCCATTCCACTTCCAAGTCTTGCTTTTGTGCCCTTTTCAGTAGCTCTAAAAATGCTGTGCCTTATTCACCATTGCTTTCTGACTTCATTTGTACCAGTGGAAGAGTAAGGAAAAAATAGACTCTCAGCTGCTCTGCTTTTTTTTTTGCGAGTGACTGAGGTGCACAATAACCGTGAGTCAGGCCTTTCTGCAGATCCTCTCATTAATGTCGTTACCACTTTTACTTAAAAAAACCAACAAGCTTCAGCTGGATTTATCACTCATGAACAACTGGATGTCCTGAACATTTGGTACTGATTTGCAGGCCTTTCTTTCCACTCCTTTTTCTACCATAGGCCAGGACAATCCTGACACGTATTGAAATACATTTTAATGTTGCTATATGGGGGCTGGAGGAAGGATTGCTATGCATAAATTTGCTTTACTATTAGTACTTGGCAGCTCCAAAGTACTTTTTCTGCAAGGATTCCCAGTACTATACAGCACTGCATGCGCGTCCTACCTTCCACTGTAGCAAGGTGTCTGCCATTTCATTTTTATGTATCAGGAGACTGAAACATTTAGTAGGAGTGAACAAGTCACCTTGGCCAAACTAGTAAATAAACAACAAGTTGGCTAAATCCTCACCCTCCAAGACAAAAAGCAAGTGTGCCAATCTAAGACACCGCGTAATATCCATGTGATCGGTTGCTTTACCTTCATCACGCATACAGTAAGCCCGAAATCCTGCCGTTGTGAATGTGTGTCCATACCTCTTACAGAAGCTAGATCATCCTTTAGCGTTTTAGCAAATTGCTCAAAATGACTCTCCAGAGAAGGAGAGGAAGTAAGAAGTCAAGGCAGGTTTTAGATTCTTGTGTTGTTTTTCTCCTTGGTACTTCTGTGGCAGTTTTTTTCCATGTCTTGTATTTAATTAATCTTATTTATGGCATTATATTAATAATCTTATTTAACTATTTCTGTTCAGCCAGACACATAAAACCATGTGCACACACAAAAAGAAATAATAAGTGTAGGGATCATGTCAAACAGTTTCAGAACTAAAACTATTTATGAAGCATGACATATTTATGCTGCTACCTGGATTCTAAATGCAGAGCATTGTAGATCAGATGAGTGCCCAATGGGAGTCTGACATTGCATCTCTGAAAGAAATGCTCATGCTTTAGTGGAAGCAGTAGTACTTGCTCACAAGCTAGTTAGATATTAACGAGCTCAGGCAATATCCCCCCTCTATATTACAACGGTAACTTCTGAAACCTCGTTTCCTGTCTAGGCAGTGTCCTAATCTGAAATGAGATCTCATTTCTGGGTTAAGGGAGATGCTTGATTTGGAAATCTAATTTGGAAATACGTGACTTACAGTGACCGCTACATTCATTTTCTGGGATAAAGAGAGAATTTACGCAGCCACTGTAATTAATCCACAGTAATATTTCTAGTAATTTCCAGGTTTCTCATGAAACTCAATGGAATTTTCAGTTTATTTACAGCAAAGAAAATCTGAAATAAATGTGCCAGAGTCAGTTGTGTTAGTCCAGGCTTGCATCAATATTACTGGAAACAAAATCTAAGTTTATATTAAATAAATTGAGAGTTTATATGATCTAAGAATGTAAAATGTTGCAATTACACGGCTCATATTTCTATTCAGTTTATAGCAGCCAGAAACACACATACTTTTAGTTCAAGAGCTTTCCAGGTGGACTTAGGTAGGCAATTTTGTCTCAGGTTGTTTAGTATTTGACATAAATCCTTTATTTCTGGAGTAAACCAATAATATAGCTATCTATTTTTGAAAAGGAGATTTAACCTTCATATTTGTGAATGAAAGCTGAAAATCCTGAGTCTGGAAAACCCAAAGCATGAATTATTTCTACATAGAATCTCAGGTTTTTATAGGGGAAAAAAGGGTTTATTTTTGTCTTAGTTTTGATTGTTTAATGCTTGTTGCTGGTGAGGCAATGTGGGTGTATGTAGACATGTATGGAGGTGTGTATGTATGTGCACTTTTTCTTGCACATTGAACCTGGTCTGAAGTGTACTGGAGCCTTTCTAAAGCTTAAGACTGCTTTTCCAGGCTGTGTTTCTGGTAGGTTAGTAACTTAGTGTGTGGAAAATGGGAATCGCAGTTTTCTGAGGCCAGACATAGAGGTTCACTATTACCTGGGCAGGGCTTTCACTAATGGGGAGGGAAGGCTGTATTCCACTTAATAAGCTCACAAAAGACAGAGACATACCAGGTGACACCAGGAAGATCAGCCTGCCATTCATGAGGTATATAGTCCCTGAAATCCACTCAAAAATATATTTTTTTTTCTTTTTTTTTTCTAGAAAAAGCAAGTGAGTCAAACAAAGATCCGGGTGATCTCTACCATCCTCTTCATCCTGGCAGGCTGCATTGTCTTTGTGACCATTCCTGCAGTTATCTTCAAACACATCGAGGGATGGACAGCCTTGGAGTCCATCTACTTTGTGGTTGTCACTCTGACTACTGTTGGCTTCGGTGACTTTGTAGCAGGTGAGCAGCTTCCAGCCTAGGTGCTCTGCATGAAGGCCTTGGCTCTTAGAATTTGTTTTTTGTTGTAGAGAGGAGGCTTTTCACAATGTATTATATTCCAGTGAAACGATGCCAGGTGTTTCTGTTGGGGTTACTGTGTGATAGGACATCAGGTTGATTTAAGATCCAGGTACCTTGCCATCTGCAGATTGCAAGCTTTCAGCAGTGTAGATAACGGGAGCCTGGGAAGTCCTGATTATCCTTTATTGTGCAATGAATTATGCGCAAGTCAAATGACTTTCCTGTTGAATTCAAGATTTGTATTAGTCCATTAGGGCTCAATCTGAGGCTGACTGCAGAAGCAAGTAGCCAAAATGATGAATGGATGAAGGTTTTGCAAGGTAGGGCAGAGCCATAGTGCTGAAGAAATCTCTGGCTGAATGCAGTAGTGGGCTGCTACTACAGGAGCTGTAGTATTTCAGAAACTGCATTTTGTTCTCTAACCTTCGCAGAAATTTTGACATTGCAGTTGCCCTGTTAAGGAAAACTCCTGTAGGAAGAGAACGACTAATGAAGAATGCATCTCAGTGCTAGGAGGATACTCTCCAAGATTAATACAGTACTAGTAGGAACTATAAATATCCATCCTTATCAATTTCCAAATAGGAAGTCCAGATTGTTGGCTGGAGAGATAACAGATTTCTTTTTTTTCACACAACTGCTTTGCTAATGAAAAGGTGGTTAAAATAAGTGGATTCTTTTTCCCATTAGTGCATGACCTCTACTCCTTATTCCTGTTAGTGGTCTGAATGAAAGGTTTTAAGATGCCTGTGTTACAGACAGCCATATTATGCTCCTGTTTTGTTATTTCCTATAAATCAGTGAAATATGACTTAAAAATATCAAATGAAACTACAGGGAAATACAAAGTTTTCTTTGCTGAAAAGCTGCTGACAATTCTTTTTGTAGAGAAAACTAATCCTCCTTTTCTATGACTTAGTGGTATAAAAGACATGAATTATTGAGGAAGAAAAGACATTGAACAAAGAGAGCCTCAGATATGAAAAAGTATTTTACAGGCATTCAGATTGGTCCATTTCTGCCATTTAAATGTGAAGAGAAGCTCACTGATAATCTATCCTTGTGGTATCACAATGTGAAATAAAAATAATCGACAATATTTTTCTTACGTGTATCACACTTTGGTATTATTTTCTTTAATAATATAATAGTAAAACTGTGTCGTAGTTCAGCCCTGATTGGGACCAGACTACGCAGCCTCTCTCTCACTCCGCCCACCCTCCGAGAGAACAGGGGGAGATAATTTAAGGAAAACGGCTCGAGGTTTGAGATAAGGACAGGGAGAAAATCCTTAAAGTTACCATTACGGGCAAAACAGACTCAACTGGGGGAAAACTATTCATTTATTTCTAAAACTAGCAGGAGAATGAGACAGGGAACAAGATAAACCTCCTCCCACCCCTCCCTCTTCCTGCTTAACATTATTTCCACTACCTTTCCCCTCCTGAGCAGCACAGGGGGGAAGAGGGAATGGGGGTCGCGGTCAGTTCATCACGCGTTGTTTCACGTTGCTACTTTGTTGTCGGGGGAAGAACTCCTCACATCCCTCCCCTGCTCCAGCGTGGGGTCCCTCCCATGGGCCACAGTCCTTTGTGAAACTGCTCTGGTGTGGGTCATCTCTTCCACGGAGTGCAGTCCCTCCAGAACAGCTGTCCCAGCGGGCCCTCCACGGGCCACAGCTGCCTTCAGGCATCTACCTGCTCTGGCTTGGGGTCCTCTAAGAGCTGCAGGTGAATCTCTGCTCCTCTGTGGACCTCCATGGGCTGCAGGGGGACAACCTGCTCCACCATCGGCTGCACCATGGGCTGCAAGCAAATCTTGGCCAGGAGCCACATTACTCCTCCCTCTCCTTCACTGACCTTGGCATCTGCAGCTGTTCCTCACCACAGGTTGGCAGATGCCTCTCAGGATCCTTTTACATCTTATTCACTGCTCATCTCCTCTCCACTTCTTGCAGCTGGGCTGGGCAGAGTCAGGCCCAGTTGGCTGCCTGGTGGGAGGCCAAAGGGTGAGGCCTGCAAGGCCCACAAGGCTTGTGCCTCCCCCTCTCTGCCCCCACTCAGCTGCTTCACATCTTCTCTTCTTTTTTTTTTTCTGTTTTCCCCTTCTTAAATACGTTATCACAGAGGTGTTATCATGGGACATTCTGCTACCAATTGGCTCGGCCTTGGCCAGCAGCAGGTCCGCCCCAGGCCTGGCCGAGTCCACTGAACAAAGGGGAGTGACTTCTAGCAGTTTCCTACAGAAGCGACCACCTTAGGCCCCCCCCTTACTAAACAAAATCAGAGCAAAATCTCTGAATATTAAATTAAATTATTCTATATCCAACATGATTAGGAGAATATAATACACAGCTGGGTGGCTACTAACAACCAGGATTTCTCAAAAATGAAATGGAAGACCCTGAATGAGAAAACATCAGAGGCAATCTCATGATAAAACTTTAAGGCAGGTGATCACCAGGAGATTTGGGTTTTATTGCTGGTTTTGAGACAGATTTTCTGTCACTTTTATTTTCTGTCACTTTAATCTCTCGGTATCTCTGTCCCTTCAACATCAAATAAAAAATACTACATCGTATTGGGTAAAACAGCATCAATGGAGTTATGATGATTTATGCCACCTAGAACGTGTCCCATCTCTTGGCAAACTGGCAAAGCTTTTGTACTACTGTTGGAGAAACAATCATTGATGTAGCCTGAAAAAACATAATATCTGATAGGCTGAAAAAAGTGGTCTCATACTTTCTCAGTCGCCTGATTACTCCGTAAGATAGACCTAGACAATCTGTTTCAGAGCAAGCTTCCTCAGGGACATGTATGATCAGAGGAGACTCGTACCATAGCAACAGCAGTCCCCACCTCCCATTGTTTTGTACCCTTAAAGACTGAAAAAAAAAAGTGATTCATGCAGTCTATGAGAAGAAATTAATATCAAAACCAATACTTGGGTTCCTGCCAGTTCTCAAATGTCTGACCTTCCATGGGAATATTTAAATGCCATACGTACACTGGAGTCTGGATACAATTAAAGAGTTATAGGAATGTATCAGACTGCAAAAAGCTCAGGGGGAAATGCTGAACTGTGTTGCCTGGTGATTTTAATGGGGGAAAAGCCTAAAATCTCTCTGTAGTCCTACAGAAGTACAGGTTGGTGTCTAGCTCTTGTCTAACCAAGGCTGGAGTCCAGAAAATATGCAGTCCTTTGCCTGAGTCCCCTGGTAGTCTTGCTTTTCAGGCAGAGATTTACACAGGTGTCACCAAAGTGATGTTCGTTCACCTGCACTGAGGGATATGGCTGTGCCCATGGGGCTGTGCAGACTCTTTGCCACTTGCCCTCTTCAGCTCAGGGCTGTGCCTACCTCTCACTGACTTTCATTTGTGCTGTGCACATACACTGTGGTAGGACTGTTAGTCTCAAAAGTGAGGTTGTGGTTGCTTTCTTTTGGAAAGGTTTATTCTATTCTGTGGTAGACAGCAGCCTGGCTGCTACTGCACTTATTTTGGGCTCTTCGTAGTCCATTAGATTTGCTAAATATCTCACATACTTGTTTGACCAGATCATCATGAGACTTTAATGAAGACTATATAGGATATTTGTTGCTTCATTTGATTCATAAATCCTCTCAAGTCACTGCCTAGAGAATGCACCCCTATAACCGCTGCCCAAGCTGATAGTATATCTGTATTGTCATGGCTGATGCACAGTTGGCTTCCTGTCAGATATCCTGATTTGGAGGGGAAGACAAAGCTACTGTTCTTCTGCACATAGGTCTCTCAATCTTGTAGCTAAACAAAAAAAAAAAATCTGGAAACTCTATAAAATGAGAGAGCTGAACTGTAAAGTTTCTCAACTACCAGGCTGCAGGCAGTTCAGAATAAGGAAGACTAGCTGTATTAAATTTTTTTCTTGGATACGTGAAGTATTATCAAAGCAGGAATTTCAGACTTGCTTCAGAATATGAGCAATACAAAGAAAAGTGTTTATTAGGTGCTCTGGGAGGTCACATAGCAGCACACTAATAGGTAATTTTGAAGAGTTTTAAATTAGGAACAGACTATGTTACTCCTATCTGACAGGCCTCTCATCTATTATTAGAACTACAGTGGTTTGGCAAGAGGTAAGAAATACTTTCAGAAATTTCTCAGAATTGCAGATATTTTGTCATAATTTTGGCATCTAATGATTCCTAAGCAAAAGTATATACTTATTTCAGGAGGAAATGCTGACATACATTACCGGGAGTGGTATAAACCCTTAGTGTGGTTCTGGATCCTTGTTGGCCTTGCTTATTTTGCTGCTGTCCTGAGTATGATTGGAGATTGGTTAAGAGTCCTGTCCAAGAAGACAAAAGAAGAGGTATGATTAGTAATTTGTCAGTGGTTTGTCATTGTATAAGAGAGCTTGAAGTGCCTGATTCCTGCATGTCTAAAGAAGGATGCTCCACTGCATGACCGATTCCCCATGGTTTACTCACAGGCTGCCTTTGGTATTCAGTTAGCTCTTATCTTTAGCTGCTTCACAAACAGAGGAAAAAAAGCAACTGAAGCAACGTAGGTTGTTACGCCTCTATCTGTGCTACCAAATACACAAAACACATCAGTAGGATTGCAATTATGAAATAAGAGAGGCCAGCCTTCACTCTGAAACTAGCTACAAAATTGTGATAAAAATTTCAGTATTCTCTTTAAAAATTGGAGATGCATGGGTTTTGAAGACATTAGCTGGCTGTCTTCATTAGGAAACAAGAATCTGCCCTTAAACCAGGAATTTACATTGAGTTTTCCCACCTTTCCCTATGCCAAGGAATTTGGTTCTGAATAAAGGTTACAACTTAGGCCCCTTACTGAGTACCATATTATTAAAAATTGAATAAATTGAGTAGTCAGCACCAGGGATAACATGATTAAATTCACTCAGAACATGCTCTCCATGATTCAAAGACAGTATTGCTAATGCTTCACTCAAATAAGGGTGGAAAATAGAAGGCAATTGCCATGATTCTAGAGCTGAAGCCTATTGTGGAGGATGTTAATAATATAATTTCAATTTTTTAAGGCAATTTCCTCCTGCAATACTAGCAAAGATAATCTACCAGGGTTAGCCAAAGAGCAGACACAGATAAAATTTGGCAGAGGAATAGTGCTGTTTATCATTTATGAAGGCAACTGCACTACCTGAGTCCCCGTGCATCCCCTGCACATCTCCATTAATGAAGGGGCCTTCACAGAGAGTTTGGCTGTCAGGTTGATCATCAGCAGGCACATACAGGTGGGAATTTGATCTCATGGTGGATGTGAGATGCCTGCTGCCACAAGTAATACAGTTCTAAATGGACACCCACTCATCTGGCCTGAGGAGCCAAAGATGACTTCCTTGTGGATCACTGAATGCAGAAACTGATTTCTGGCCACAGCAACCTAAGCAAACCATTGACCTTGGCGGGCTCCTGCAGACATTGTACTCCTGAATCTGTTCTCCTTCAGCTGAACTTCGGAAAAGATCTGTGTTGACTGAGTTATTACTTGGTCATTTATCTTCTTTTTTCTAATTTTGGAAGAAATATTCATTCAAGACAGCAGCCATGTAGATGCTTTAGTCTTAGCCATTATTCTGCTCTCAGGTGCAAAGGAGTAAAACAGAACAAAGCAGTGAGACATTTAAGGGCATGGTCGTGGTGCTCACACAGAATATGTGTTGAAAACTCCTCCAGCTGGCTTGAGAGGGTGGTATTTGGACAGTTAGGCAATGGAAACCTCCATTAAAGACAGCTACCTATCTAACAGGTATTTCCAGCATTAATTGCTCTGTGGTTCTGTGGCACTGAACAGAACCTTCATTGGGACTGAACAGCTCCATCCATGAGCAATATGGGAAAATACATTACTTATTGCTGCACTGCTTGTTGTGCTGTTCTGAAGCATATTGGTATAACTACATGTGATTAATTTTGTCCACTCATGACCATCTATCACTGACATTATAAGTCAATAATTTTGTTCTTAACCAAAGAAGGATTAGCGTGAACACCTCCATCATGTAACATACCTATAAAATGTGTGGAGTGGGAAAATGTGAAATAGGCAGACAAGTTATATGCCACATAAGCCATTAGCTAGTCACTAGCTGGTGTGTTTAGAGCTTGCTGCTGAAATTTGGGTCCAGATGGATGCACTGGAGCTGGGACTGGTCTCTGATTTTATGCCAAAGATGAAAGTGCTTGTGCTGCTGTTCTGTAGGAAATACTATAGCTTCATTTTTCTTTTTCTTTTTTTTTGTAATTCATTTCTTGTAAAGGTTGGAGAAATAAAAGCCCATGCAGCAGAGTGGAAAGCGAACGTGACAGCTGAGTTCAGGGAGACACGGAGGCGGCTCAGCGTGGAGATCCATGACAAACTTCAGCGGGCAGCCACCATCCGGAGCATGGAGCGCAGGCGCTTGGGCCTGGACCAGCGAGCCCACTCCTTAGACATGCTCTCTCCAGAGAAGCGCTCTGTCTTTACTGCCTTGGAAACAGGACGCTTCAAGGCCTCATCTCAGGAAAGCATCAACAACAGGCCTAACAACCTGCGCCTTAAAGGGTCAGACCAGCTCAATAAACATGGGCAGGGGGCATCTGAGGACAACATCATTAACAAGTTTGGATCGTCTGCTAAGATGACCAAAAGGAAAAACAAAGACCTCAAAAAGACCATCCCCGAGGATGTGCGTAAAATTTATGAGACCTTCCGAAACTACTCCTTGGATGAAGAAAAAAAGGAAGAGGAGACAGAGAAGATGTGCAATTCTGAGAACTCTTCTAGCACTGCAGTCCTGACCAACTGCATCCAGCAGCACTCAGACCTGGAGAACGGAGTGATCCCCAATGAAACCAAAGAAAGGGAACATGAAAACAAGGCATTACTTGAAGACAGAAATTAAATGTAAAATATGCTTGACTTGAATTAACAATGTTAGTGTTTTTATATACATATATATATTGAGACACGTGCCTTATACAGACTCCTTATTCAGTCTGAATTATATAGCATCGAAGAATATTTCACTGTGCCATAAAGACTCAAGCTTGCGCTGCCAAAACAAATCAGGAACACAGCACTGCAGAATGGCAACAGAAAGCTACGCACATGGAAATTTCAGCCTGTATAAGATTACCAAGGCAAGAGACAAAGGAAGAGGTTGAACCGTGGCAATATCACAAGAGTGCTCCTACCATGGCATAATATTAAACAAAGGGCAGCTATGTGAGAAAAGCCTTTGAAAGGAATGAAAAAGTGTATCTTTGTAATGGAGTATGCATCCATAACGCCTTTCCCTGATGATTAAAAAGAGGAGAAATGATCGGAGTGAACTAGAAACTTTCAGTAAGGCTTAGTTTACGTTTTGGCACGTGATTCAAGCTAGAATTTTTTTGTTTTTTTCCATTTTTGAATCAGATGCATTATCTTTCTAAACTCCAAAAGAATGTCCGCGGACACAGCCACCAGCTAGGTGCTGCTTTGAAAAATCAACACAGACATATTTAAGGGTTGGATTGCTCTTTTCATTAAAAAAAAAAAAAAAAAAAAGAGGAAAAAAACTCTGCTGGTATTTATCTTAACCAGTGACAAAAAAAAAGGAAATGGATTTTTTTTTTCTCATGTAGGAAATATTCAATGTAAAGTCACAGCAAGAAAGTGCATATGAAGAAAATGCAACATCTCATTCTATGCTGTTTAAAAGAAGATAAACATTAATTTAATGATATTTGGCTGGATGTTTAAAACAGTGGGCCAAGTGTTTTTTTTAAAATAATTTCTCATTCACACTTTCTACTACTGAAAAAAACCCCTTCAATTTTAATGCTGTAAGACTATGAAGACAGAAGAAAAGCTATAGCTTTTGCATGTCAGCAAGCTGCTGTTCTCTGTAGCTGAATCAGAACTTTTAAAAATAGACATAAGAACATATATGCTATTCACATGAGAGCCAGGGCAACCATAGAATCTCAGGGCTCTCTGCCCCTTTTGCTGGATTTGGGTTTAGACATAATCTGCAGTCATAAACTTAGGAAAAAAAAAAAAAGAAAAAAGAAATTTAGGAAAAGAAGTTGAGAAAAATATGGTGGTAATCTCTTAAGTGCTTATAGCTTTAAGTGCCATTAATGCTATCATATTTTGTAACTTTTTAAACAAGTATTTTGAATTATTTGTTTTATTTCCTTTCAGGTACTATCTTTGTTTGACATTTGCTATCTCTTTTCTTGATAAAATCTAAACATGAGCTGTTTGCATTTCTAGACTAAAGTGAAACGTAACCAAACTGTGGGCATTTTTAAAAAATCTTTTGTGGTGTCTGGACATATGGATATAAGAAATACAGATGTCCCTAGACTTCGCAGGGACACTTCACACTTCAAAGAAAAGGCTGCAAAATAATTAATGAGAATTGCAAAACACATTACATTTTTGTAGTCTCAGCGGTGGGCTACTGTGTTTGCCATTGCAGACAGAAAATTTTGCATGCTGGAGTTGAGATATACATGATTGCACCAGCGATCCTGTCTATCTTTCCCTGCGCCTTCACAAAATCCTAAATGTTCCTGCAATTCAAACTGTAGGCTTATAGGTAAAGTAAGCATGGATGCAGGTGGCAGAAACATACCAGTCTTACAAGTTAGTCAAACATACAGACACTTGCAGGTCATACAGACACAGACTTTTGGAATTGCATGCCCATGTCTACGTGCACGAAAATGCACTCTTCCTTTTCTGTGATAGTTTCTGAGATTTTATGCACAATGAGCCAATTCAAAATCTAACTGGTCACCAGAATACATAGTTGCCATGGCTGTGAATAGAAGCATGGCAATACACATGCAAATTTTGAGTATGCATATTTTCATATCTAATTAACTCTGCATGATTTGCAGGAGTGAGCCAAATTCCACTTGTGCAGAGGAAGAAAATAGTCCTTAGTATGTTCTGTCCACTGGTTGACTTCACTTGAAATATTGTATAGCCTTTCTAATTTTGTTATCTGTCTGAAAATTAAGGATGAAAAAACAATGTTTGAAAAATTTCAGGTCATTTGGGATTGCATTAACTCAATAAGATCCAACAGAAATTGAATTCTGCTGAGTTCACCAATGAATCTCTTAAGGAGCAGGGCTGCACTCTGGCTTTAGCTTACTGGAGGCAGGGCAGTAAGCCTAGTCCCCAGGGAAGGTTTCATCTGACTCAAGAGCTGCTGTGGCTCCTGGAGGCTTTTGTACCACGCAGCCCTGTGCTCAGCTTCACAATGATGCAGATGGCAGCTTGTGGCCATCCTCCTCAAGCCACAGGCAGACACCAGCAAGATACAGGTCTGTTCAAGCACTGGAGTCCTTTAGCCCTCCTGTTCCTCCTGGTTTTGGGCAGGCCTGGCATGAAGTTCAGCCTCAAGTGCCACACATGAGCAAATCTCACTCAGTAATACAGTGAATCATGTGGTGCCAATTCTGTAGTGCCAGGAAGGATGAAGCGTACCTGGATGTACTAAGGTTTTACGTTGTTCAGATCTGGGGCTTTACTGTGGCCTAGTGGGAAGTTAGGACCGAAAGCTACAATTTAGATTTGCATTTGGATTACAGAAAAGGTTCAGAAATGCTCAGACATGCATTTTTGGGAATTAAAGTACTGCCTGGTCATACTGTCCTCGCTTTGCTTGTATGAAGGATCAGGCACAGAAAAGCATCTCATCTGACTCTGAAAGCATGCAACACATACAGATTGTGCTAACAATTCTTCTTGGTTACCAAATGCCAAAACCAGCATAATGCATGCAGTATTGTTTGTTCCTCAACTGAGGTCTTCTCGCAAGAAATGCTTGCCTGTAAGGGAAAAGTCCTGCACAGATGTACAGGCAGCTGTAAGGATATGGGAGGTGCATTTCCTGTATATTAAATATAAGGCTTAGTCATAGCCAGAGCACTTCTGCTGATAAAGGTAAGGGAAAGCAAAAGTCTATCTTGCAGGACTTGTCTGTGTGAGCAGGGAGTTCGACAATAGGCAAATCATGGAAAACAGGTTGACAGGGACAAAGTGGCTGAGGAGGCAAAGTTTGGTGGCCAAATTCAGAACTGTTTGCTGTGATGGGGCAGAAGGACAATGAAATCTTGGCATATTTTTAACCTCTAAACTTTCTGAGTTCTGTCTGTCCAGATTCTAGCTGATGGTGTGTGTGTCTCCCTAGTTTCTGCCATGGCCATGTCATGCAGGACTCTCAGGCTGACATTTTCTCAGCTGTGTCTTCAGCAGCTCCTGGTTCGGGATATGATAGTTTCAGGGACAAAGGGTGATGCCGAATAAACTCCCAGTGAGAGACTCAAAAGAGCATTTGATGACCTTTTACATGAAAGCAAAATGCTCCCTTTCATTCCTCTCCATTTGTGTGTCTGTGAAAGTTGCTGAGAAAGGTGCCAGTCTGCTACTGGAGTAAATATTCTCTCCTGTATGATTGCCTATTAAATACCTCAATATATGTAATTTATATTATAATATGGGAAGTGCAAATGGTGTATTGCATAGGGCACCAGACAGAACTGTCTGACAACTAAAATGACATTTTAATGTCCTAAATTGCTTCTTCCCTTGTAAAGGCCAGCCCTTGGTTTTGGTTGTATGCAATAGCTTGGGAGAGAATCTCAGTTCAAATATCAAGTGTTTTTATGGCTAAAATTCTCATCCTTTGGCATTTATTAATACTTATAAAAAAACTTGTGAAGTTATTTCTGGTGAGGCTGGTCCACCATTATTGAAAGTATTAGGAAAAGGTAATCTGAACCATATCCAAAATTCCTTGCTCTAAATCACACCCTTTCACAGCAGCCTGAAAATAAAAAGTCAAACAAAAGGGTGACTTACTGACTTTAACTCTCAGATCCTGCCCTGAGCACAACGTGAGTTGTGAGACACGGGAATTGAGACCTGAAAAAAAAAAAGGAACATGGATTTTCTGTAGCTGCAGCCCTCACACATAGGGGATGACTCAGCTTCTGGTTTTATACAGCTTTCAGCTCTGCAGTCCCACTTTCTACTGTCTTGTGCAGAATTCTGGCATGGCCCTTAGAGGATCCTCCTGAACCATTAACCATCACTGAACTTGTGCAGATTTTGCATGAGTGGTTTTGAAAAGATTTGTAACTTCATCCATGTGGCAGCCTGTGAATTTTATTATCCTTTAACAGGGAACATTATTTCTAACAAATCTTATTAGAAATAATAGTAAATAAAACCCAGTGATTTGTATTAATGAGATCTGATTTTGGTTGTTGCTATGAAATTATAAATCATCTGAGCTTCCGCTATCTGGCTTTATGATGTCTTTAGTACAAGTCTGCTTCTTCCAAAGGCACTAATGGGCTATGCCAGAGACTTTTCTGCAAAATTCTCTAACCCACAATAAATGAAAGTATGTCTGTGAGTTCAGGGTGTTAAAAACCCTGTCCTTAAAAAACCTGCATTTTCCTGAAGAATTGGTGTTCGTGCTGTATATGGGCTGTTTGTTTGCCAGCTTTGGTTTTCTCAGGGGCGTATTTGTGTTGTCAGGTTGCATGATGTCTGCTAGTCTCACTTTTCGCATCACTCACTGAAAATAAATAACAGGCAAAGACCAAGCTTTATGGTATGTTGCGTACTAACCTAGAACAAGTCTTCTACTAAACAGGTATGAATTTCAAAGGTGGCTGGAAACTGCTTTAGTCTTTCCTGTACATTTATTTGTTCTGAACTATGTTTTGTCTTGTCTAAGGCCAAAATCTGCCTTCATCAAGTCAGTGCAATGAAGTGGAGCTAGCTTGTTATTTTAAAGCTTTTTAGAGCCAAGACCTGCTACTTTATCTCACCTCTACATCCCATTTACACTTACTGGGATGATATTATATCAATACTAAATACAAATAAGCCCAGCTTCAGAAACAGTTCCCTAGGCAATTAAATATCAATGAAAACACAAGGCAAATCAACACAAATCTATTAAATAAAGGCTTGTAGATTAATGTACGAAACTAGTTGTCTGAAATAGATCAGCAAAAAAAATACAGATCTGAAAATTCCTTTAGGTTGCCTAATTCTTCCCAAGGTCACCATCTGCTTTACTACCACACTCCTTAATACCATTGCTAAGCTGGACCTCCACCAGTAGAACTGAAGTACATCATGATGTTGTTAGACTCTGTTGACTCATGCTGTTGAAATCGAACACTGAGCAAGCAGTTGCGAAAGCTAATTTGGAGGTGTCCTGATGTAGCCAGCACATGCTCTGTGAGCTGGATCATGCTGGATTGAGAAGGTCACTCTAAAGGCAGGTCTTATCCACAGCACTGGTGAGTTCTGAGGAACTGGTGGGAAAAAGGTACCATATGAACACACCCACATGCCCACCCTTCACGCAGCACATATTGGTTCTTGCACACAGATTTAGTGTTGATGCCTTCCCACTCCATGCAGGTAGATGTGAATTTCTGTGCTCCCTCATCTCTGATTACAGGCCATGTCTGAGCTGAGTCTTATCACCAGGAAACACCAGTGCTGCAGCTTTCGGGGGAAAACAGACGTTTCTCTAGCAGGTGGCCTTTTGAGGATCTGCTTTCCTTGCTGAACTCCTTGAGGGCAAATCACAGGCAGGTGATATTTGGCATGTGAGAGAGAATACCGTAGTCTCCCAAATATATTCCACCCACACACTCTTTTTTTTTTCCCTTGTGAGAGCTGGGTGCTGAAAGAGGAAAGCTTATGGTGCCTATTGTGAGATATAAGCCAAACACACCAGCTTGCAGCCTGCCATTTAGCAGTTTTTCAGATCCTGGCGTCATGTAGTAGTTTCTATAATTAGAAAAAGGCAGGATTTGTATCTGGATCACAGCTTCCCAACAATTTAAATTTATTCAGGTCAGTGTTTCAATGTAGTTTTAGACTGATATTTTTCCAAGTACTAATAGAATTTCATCTGAACCTTTCGATAAGGCTGAGAAACCATTAGTAACTTTCAGCCTTGAATTTGAAAAATAACTTTCTTAAAAATTGGGGAAACATTTCAGTGGAATGCTGATCTACTATTTTTCTTGATCAAATTATAGCATAAACAATCAGTAAATCCACCTGCAAGGATGTTCTAGCTACTGTCCTGTCTCTCTGTCCCTCTTTCTCTCTCTCTGTAAGATTTTACGGTGCTTTAGAAAGGCATTTTCATGTCATTACCAAGGTACAGAGCAGAATGTGCTTGTACCACCTTGATAAGTTTTGCTGCTATTGTCTTTATTTTATGATGTAATGTTTTACACAGATGGAAAAAAAAAATTGCAACAAAGACCTTCTGGATGATGAAAACGCTTTTCCCGTTGTTTTTTTTTCTCTTTCTGATGTCCTATCATCCAGCAAGGGCAGAGGAGCTGTAATTAATCTTCCCTTTTGGGTATTCCTGTGGAAAACTGTTGCTGGTAAATCTTGCTCTTGCTGGATCTGGGTTTTGTGCTTGGTTTTGCCCCTCCTACCTTTTATCTTTGGTTGACAATCCAGATTGCAGTGTTTTCGGGGTCTCTAATTTTGGAAGCAGTGGTGCTGGACTGGTTTCAAAAGAGAGGCACAAACTTCCAGCCAGATCTCTACTCATACCGAGCCATGTTTCTGTGTCTGGTGACCAGTCAGTAGGGAAGCCAGAAGCAGAGCTTCGACGAGGCTCTGTTTCTCTTTCCTAGTCTCTCTCCATAGAAATTATTTGCCAGGACATCTGGAGGAAATTGCTAATGCAGAGAGGAGGGAGGAGGTGAAGCTTTTTGACTTTGTGAAGCACAGACATGGTTGGGGTTGTCTTTTACTGGGAATTCTTTCATCTTTTTGCAGCTTTTCTGGTGTCTTCACGTTGACTACCTCCTATGTGAGGCCTCAGTTTCCCCTGCTGCCTGGTTGTTTTTCCATCAACTCGGGAAACTGCAACACAGGCCAGTCATAGTGCACTCACAGAGGGTGCAAACACTTGAACTACAGTTCCTTTGTCAGCAAGCGGGAGTGACAAAAAAATTCCTGCAAGCATGGTTGATACTTCTGTGTAGTGCACATAGAGACCCCTCATGGCTGAACCTTCTCTTGACTTTGAGAAAAAAAAAAACAAGAAAAAAAAAAACCCTTCTCTGAACTGAGAAAAAAAAAATCTCCCCTGTTTTTGTGGTACTCTTTAAATGCTGTTTAGGCTACACAGTCCCTACTGGTTCTTGCTACTTGTTGTATATTAATTGTCTAAGTCAAGATGTATTTCTCCAAAGCTCACCCCCTATAAGCATGTGTCTCTTAATTGGACCTGCTTTAGATACCCTGTATCCCTCTTGTTTTTTTCTTGCAAAAATGGTTATTTGCATTTTCTCTTTTATGCACATTCTCCTTCTGCTTGTTCACTTAATTTCCATTGCCAGGGCATGACCTTGTCTAGCTACAGCTGTTTGCTCTGACTTTGTGACCTATTGCCTGCCATATACAGAAATCTACTTTGTTCTCGGAGTCCTCCAGCAAGCTGATTTATCTAGCCAGCTGACCCAAGTAATTGTTCCTAGAGGTGATTGAGAAAGACAATGAAAAAAAAAAGCAAGAGGGTGGATGTGTGACAAGTTGTGAAATATTTTTTTCCGGCTCCAAAATCTGTATGCAGGATGCTGAGGGTTGCAGTAAGATTCTTGCTGAAACATGATTTTCTCAGTAGTCTGCTGTTTTGCATAACACCAACTATTCTTGACACAAATTGTTACATGGTAGAAAAAAGATTAAAGTTATATTAAAATCTAATAAATTTAGAACTAACATACTAAAATTGAATAGTGCAGGAAGGAGGATTCTACACAGATTTCAAAGCATATTGCTTAGGCTGGCATGTGTCAAACTGCTTTCTGGCAAAGCTTTAGCTCATTTCCACAGAGGACACTGGAGACTTTCCCCACTGTAGGAGACTGCCTCTGGGTCATCCCTTCCCTTCCGGCACAAGGTGCTGATGTTTTTCTTAATGGTGCTCTCTTGACTCTGCTGTTTCTTGGGCAGAGCCCCCTGCTTTCTTTTGGGAAAATGTCATTACTGAACCAAGTTTAAACAGGATGGATGGACACCATAGGTTTGACTTAAAGCAGTAAGCTAAATGGACCTGTGATACTATTTCCTTCTGAGTATTATTATATGACTAGCAAGAGTAAAGCAGTAAAATAAGGTTGTATTATGTTCCAGAGCATGTTGGGACTGTGAGCCTTGGTCATGCGCATAAAGAACTTGTTTATGATATCCACACTATTAAACTGAACTGCAATGTGCCAAATAGGTTCATTGGTGGAGGTCTAAAACTGCAATCCTTCTCTTTCATTTAGAACCATGAAAAACACTTTTAAAAAAGAGTGTAAAATGGGCAACATAATCCTACTTTTTAGCAGAAATCTGTTAGACAGTTGACTTGCATGTTCAATCAAAAGCAGGAAAAACACGAATATTGTAATTCCCCCCCCCCCCAAAAGAAAAACAGACAACAAAAATCCCAGACCAAAACCTTTTCCCTAAGCCACCATCTCACTGAACATATCCAGACTTCTGTCCGATTTGTGCTTTTGCAGGTGGCATCAACGAAAATAAAGACATGCACACTGCATTTTGCTCTTGTTAACCTTTCAGAGCTAATGCAGCAAGAAGAAAGTCAGCTGGCTATTAATTCCTTGTGTGCACTATGTGCAGATCCAACAATTGCAAGTTAATTGCTTCCCCCTGCATGAATGTCTGGGCAGAAAAAGAGACAGAAAATTCCATGAAGGACAGAGTTTGGCCTGGAAATCTCTTCTTCATACAAGGTTTTGTGAGAAAGAAAGTGCCCAGCATGTTCCAGAGCACAGGCTGGAAATGCAAAGATTGAAAAAGAAACAAAACAGCACATAAGCTGAGGCTGTTTTGCAAAGAGTCATTAAAGACAGACAGGAACCTCCTGAGGTCATTTTTATGATGTCACACTGCAGACCTGACTTGCAGCAGGAAAGAGAAGAGCTCTGGCAGTCATTGTCACATCCATTACAGTGCACTGAGGCTGGAGCCAGGCTGGGCAATACTCCTCTACAGTGTGAACGCGGCAGCGGACTTTTGAGGGATTAAGGACAAACCAATGATGACAGCGTGTTACAAGGGAAACATGCATTATCTGAGTAACACCAAGATTTCCAGTGAGCCTTAGGTGCAGAAAGATACAAGTTGTGCTAGCAGATGTACACTGAAGTCTTTAATCCTCCAACTAGGGGGTCTCAAAGACAACAGCCTACTCAGGCTGTTCAGCCCTGACTTTCCTAGAGCAGGTCCATCTTGAAGAGAATGCATGCTGCGCTGTGAAGCCAATTGCATTGTTTTATTTCCATTTCTCATTCTGATCTTGCTCAATTTGATAAACTAAACATAGTTGTCAGTTTAAAAAAAAACCCAAAATAACAACAAAAAAACCCCTTATAGGCTGCAAATGTCAAGTTTTTCCCTTGAATCCCTTCTGCACAGCTGCCTGCTGAGAATGATTTATAACAAACAGCATAATCTTGCTGTTTGAGAGAAGGTGTATGACTGGATATTTCATTGGAGGGAGAAGAGGAATCTCCCTGAAGCCTAGGCTTGTCCTAAAATAAACTGGAAAGTAAAATTTTTACTATCTCACCCTGCAAATATGAATTCCGTTTTAGTAGGAAGTTATTTTATCTTTCACAGCTTAAGAAGAGCTTTAAATAATTAATTTCTTTTAATTTCTGCCTTTCTAAGTCTGCTCTGATCTATTAAAATAGGTGGTCTCTTCTCTGTAGGTTGTATCTCCCTCACTCAGGTTGAGCACTAATAAATTAACTGTGCCCACTTGCAATCCTGCATGAAGCAATCTGATATCATTAGCTCTTATTTGGCAGTTCCCAAACAAGCCAATTTAATGCAACAGCAAAACAAGTTCAGGCTGTGCTTGGCAATTTCTCTTGCCTGTCATCAGGCACGCATCCCTCCCTGGGTTTCCCATTGCTGCTTGCCTGCTCCTCATTAATGCCCTAGCTGGGGGCTTACCTACAGTGAATTTAATCTAAGCTCTCTGCAAGGTAGTTGCTGATGTATGTTTCTTCATGTGTGAAAGGAAGCTGTGAAGGCCAAGAAAACTGAGGTACTTTCTATAAATACGAAGGTACAATCATATTCGTGGTCCTGAGGCTGTTTATTTTAAGCAATGACCATCTCAGCCACTGTGTGCGTCTCTGCATATTGGTCTAGATGACTTATCTGCTATTAACACATATAGGAAATTCCCACTGTCTATGCAGATTATGGGAAAATGGGTACACTGGGGGTGCCCTCAGGCACTGAAAAAAGTTTCAAAGAAATACAGTGTTGTATGTCCGAACATGTAGCTCAATAAGAGGAAATAGTTAAGTCTTTTCCTCTCTGTGTGAGCTGATATTTCTTTGTTATTTAGTCAGCTTACGGGTCAGTTTGTACTAAGAATTAGAAGGAGACCTACAGGTGCTTATGGACCCAGAAAACCAGCTTTATTTAACAGCCCTGTGAGCTTTGGGAAGGAAAACAGGCTCGTAGTGAGAACCTGCAGACTCTTTGGAGGAGGTTTTCATGCCCATTAATGTGATCGTTAATAGTTTATGTTGCAATCAATATGTATCCGGCGTGGAGAAGGTCAAAAAACATTGCTTGAAATGTCAACCTGTTAAGCAGTGAACTTGGATACGTCAGTGTCCTTTGTCTAGACAAAGATTTGAGCGTGTTATTGGCTATGAAACAGGCAGATGTTAGGACACTGCAGTGCCAACAGTAAGTGTACAGAGTAGACAGATGTGGGGTTTCTTCTTCTACTGTGTGGGGGCCCTTCTTTGGAATCTCCGGTCCATTTAGAGGGCAGAAATACTCACTTTGTTTCTGAGTATTTTAATGACCATAACGACCAAAGTCTTACAATTTTTTTTTTTTCATTAGAACAAAAATACTGTTATATCTTGACGGGTACTAGGAAAAATTTTCCAAAGAGGCAAACTCTGCTAAAGAATAAGTTGATTTTTAAAATTTTGTTTGCAATTTTAGGAAAGGAAATGGGGAATGGATCAGATTAAGGGATACTATGTTTGGATCAGACTTTTATCAATCATCAGGCGCAAAATTGCAGAGGCTAGCAAAATACTGTGGAAAAACCTCAGTTCCTGGGCTAAGAACAGGCTGAAGAAGAGATGAAATATTAGAAAAAGTGGAGCTCAGAATTACTGATTTTTCAATTCAAAGTTAAACTCTGGAAGATCAAAAAGTAATTTGAGGGTCAAACTGAAATGAAGTATTGTTTTCTCAGTGAAACGCAAAAGCAGTAAAGAAAACTCCAGCCAAATTCAATTTGCATTAGATGTCTTTTCAACCTGAACTTTCCCCTGAAAGTTAAAGGACCAATCTATTATGTCAAATGAAAAAAAAATTAGGCTTACAAAGTAAAAAAAACCAAAACACTTTGTGTTTTTTAAATTTATTTTTTCCTTCCAGATGAAATAAATCAATATATTATTAAACTGAATTTGGTTTGCCAACCCAAATGAGAAGAGTCAAACGATTTAGCCAGCAGGAGGCATATATGGTTCAAACAGGAGAAGGCTGCTTCTTTCCTCTTGTACGCTAAATCTCTGAGCAGCACTGAAACTTGCTCTCACCAGTACGCGTTTAACAAAATCACTAGAAAAGACAAGCCAGCGTTTGGGAAACACAGTCTTTTCCCAATAGGAGTTTAATGTAATGATCCACTCTTCATGTGAGCAGCCAATGCACATATGAAATTTTAGCAATTTAAATTATTTTAGTAGCATTGTAAATTCTACCTGATTATGAACTTCAGGTCTGGGCAGAGGGTGTTTTCTTCCTTGAGGTACTTCTTTCAGATTCATGTTTAATGTACTGCATTGTATTTTAATAGTCACAGAATTTCCCTGAAGCACTAAGAAGATGGGAAAATGGGAATTGTAGGACAATTTGTAGTGTTGCTAGTGACATAATAATTAATATTTATTTACATTTTGGTTTTTTATATTTTTTTTCGGTGGAACACTTCCTTGCCAAATCTCATATGCCAGCAAGTAAAAATTAATTCTTGTCACAAGGAGCTAGGAAATATCATTATTCCTAATTTATAGCATAGGAAATGAACTATCTGAGGTTACACAGAAACCTGTGTCCAAGCCAGGGTTTTAACTGATCTGCTACTATGTGCTCTAGTAGCAGGCCAGCATTCCTCTCTTGATTACACCATGACTTTCTCACAGGCATAACTTTCCCTATAAATAAAGCGCTAGATTAAACTTTGGCAGTAATCCACATACTATTATTGGTTTTTAAAATTAATTGTTAAATTTGTAGTCAGGCACTCACAAAACTAGGAAATTCCAGAATTAAGATTGTGCTTGCACCTTAGTTCCTCTTCTGTATGCTTTGAGACAATCCTTGATTTATATCTTCACGTATTTTTCATGGTGTTTCTGTTTCATGGCATGCGTTATGCGCTGTGCTCAGTTAACAAGTATTTTACCTTCTCCTTCTTGTTCACTGTATAAACCCTGGCCTTATTTACTGCAAACTGTTCCACCCATGCTCTGTAGATTGATATTTTCTCATGGGCTTCTTATTAGCATTAATCACTAGTGTATCTGGAATGATTCACAAGTATTAACTGCTCCTCTGTGATGCTACAGGGAGGTAAGGCAATGGTATTCCTCCCTCTAACAGAGAGAAGGATGAAGCACAAAGAATGTCTTTCCATTAATGCAATGCGTTTGGTCTGAGAAGTTGAGAACCTGAGATTTTACTCTAGTATTATGAAGCACTTCAGACTTTGGGGTATAAGGATCTAGCTGTTTAGCAAATCAGCCTGAGGGGTAAATGTCCAGAAAATGAGGATGAAACAGACTGTGATCACCTTGGAAAATCCTGGTTATGTGACTTGTTCAGTATTTCCAAGCAGAGATAAAAAAAAGAATCCAGTTTTCTATCATGTCATTTAATTTTCTAAACAAAGAGACCTCTTGTAGCTTCTGCATTAGAAATTTTGAAGACAATAGTCCTCTTTACTGCATGGTGCTAATTCATCCCCAGGACTATGGTGTGGCCCAAGTAAGATGCATCTCTCTTGAAACTTTGGAGGAGATTGTGCCATGTTCCTTTCTCTTCCATTTCTAATTTTCTCAAGTCCTATATCTCCTTACAGTGGCTCCATCTCTTCCTTAAGTGTGAGGAGCAATACTTCTAATACAACCTTTTCCTGCTTTTAAGAGTAAGCTTCCTTCTTTAAATTTTTTCTTTAAATCAGGGCACTTTCCTTATGGAAGGAAGGAAAAAGGTCACATCCTGAAAGGATGCAAGTGTTTTCATGAAATTCTGAGCAAAATGCTTGAGGAATGAGATTTGAGATTTACCCTTCACTCTACAAAGAGGCTAGTTTTAGGTTAGGTATCAAAAATGTTAGATATTATACCACTAAACTTCCAGATGTCGAAGAGAGTTACTGGAATTGTCCTGAAATTATTTTGAAATTACAAGAGGAACTTCAGATAAAAAGGTCTGAGCATTTTGACCCATGTCAGAGCAACAGGACGAGAGGAATATCGGTGCCTGAAGACACTAATCCCTCTGTAACAAGGAAATACAGCATAGAGAGTTTACAAGAAATTGCTTTGCTCTCTCACTTGAAAAACAGTAGCACGATGCAAATATTTCCCTGGAATGAGAGTGAACTTTTGGTGATGTATTATGAATATCCAGCCTTTTTATGTCCTGGCTGTATTGCATACTGCTGCTTTGTTTTCAAGCTGGGAGGAAAAGTGACACATAAGACCATGGATGTCACAAAATGCTTTGTTCATGCAGTTCAATTTAAGTCATTGTATAATACCTTACTATGCAGTAGGTAGTGCATTATTAATGGAATGCAAAAAGCTCCACAAACCCATGACATTTGCTAGTTAATCAAAAAAGACCAACTTTCCGGTTGAAGTATTCAGGAAATCGTGGAGTTTCAGATTTCTAAAAGGATATTAAAGTGAGCAGCCATGAAGATCAGCTTCAGAAATGGCACAGTTCATGCTTCAAGCAGAACTTTCTTTTTTGGCTTTGAAATTAGAAAGCAGCATGATTTTTTTTTTTCCCCAAAAATGTTTCACGAGTTGCTCATGGATTTTGAGTTACTCTTTGATCAAAGGTGGAAACGATAGCTCAGTTTTGAAACTCCCTGTTGAACTCCTTTCCACATGGTCAATGCACTTCTTCTTAACATTCTGTCTCCACCTCTGTTACCACTTCCATCTTTTCATGACTGCTCCTTTATGTCCTACTAAGGCTTATAGAACTAATGAAGTAAGTGAGAAGCAAGTGAGTAGTTAGCAAGAGGGTCCTGAAACAGGACCCTTCTCCAGAGAGTCCTACTACACAAGTTTCCAGTCTCTTTTTTGCCAACACTTTTATCTTTTGTCCTGCCAAGTGCAATATTTTTTTTGCAGTACTCTTTTTTTTTTTTCTCTAAGTCTTTGCAAATATCAGATGTTACTTATGCAAAGTGAAAGTACTTATTTCAACTTGAACCTGGCCCTTAGAAGCTGAGGAATCTATTGGTTTTGATATGACCTTGACTTCTCATGGTCAGTTGCCCTGGAAGGGGGAAAGAACATGAGTTTCTGTCAGAAACAGGTTACAGCAGGGTGTGAGAAGTGCCCCCACTAGTCACTCTGGAGCTAGGGAGTGGGCTCTTCAGTGCACTCCAGCATCTCTTCTGCTGCTCTCCCACCCTGAGCAAATGCTTATGGAAGAATCCTGCAGGAAGTGGGGCCCTCACGTCTGCCTCCCATGTTGTCATTTTATACACAGTTTGTAGCTTTTTGGGTAGTATACCTCCCTCTAAGCTTGATATTCAAAGTTCTCCTGAAAGCCCCTTCTATCAACTAGACCTAGCCATCTTCATCCTTCCCAGAGACATCCTTTATGACCATACACCCTTACAGCAACAGCTGTACTTTGAGCAGCAGTATCCTTTACTTTTTATCCCTTCATTGTAGTTATTTGATAAGCTCAGATGAACTGTAATGAATAGTTTTTCTGCTGTTTCGTTCTACAAAGGAAGAAAAAATTGCATTCAGGTCCTGTGGAAAGTATCTTTCTCTTTCAAATCAATTCCAATCACAGATCTCAGTGAGAATTGGATTTGTTTTCCACTTCTGTAATCTGCAGTAGAAACTTTAAGAAGTACAGCAACATTTTGCTTTGAAACTGGAAATCTACTGCTTGGCCACACTTGTTTATGCTTCATTGTGTTTCCTTCTATTGGTACGTAATTATTTCTAAATATAGTGACAAGCTCTATTTTTTCTTTCCCTTCTTTTATGGGCTGTGATTAGTTCTGCTTTTGTTGTGTGTTTTGTTTCTCTTCTCCTTTTTTTTAAAAAAATTTTTAATTTTTTAAAAAAACATTTAATTATATAAAAATGCCTCAGTTCATCCTCTGGTAACCCTGTAAAAATACTGTTTTTACATGGCTATTGCAGACTGGAATCTTGAAGTCTTTGATCCAGAGTGTCATGCAGAGTAATTTCTTTACCTCAATAGCCATAGTGAAGGTCTGTTTTTTAAAGCTCTATCAGCCTTAAGCGGCTGTTACCTCTTGTAACCCATCCGTAGGATTCCTATGCACAAAATTAACCCAACATATGATATTTAAAAGCACAAAAAGTATTTGTTGCTCTATTATAGCCTTGCGTAAGCAGTTACCAGCATAAGCAGTTACGGTTGCTAGCATAAGCAGTTACCAGCGTATTGTTTTCCCTTCATGCGAGTCTTACCACCCCGACTAAGCTGGAGACACCGCCGAGCAGGAGGGTGATGATCAGCGGGGTCGGAGCAGAGAATTGAGCAGGCGCAGCACCTTCAGGGCGTCCCCTGTTGTTTGCAGAGTGTGCTCTGGGTCCTTTCTCTCCCCTCCACTCTGAGCCGCCTCTGTTTATCCCCTCAGCAGATTCATGGCAGAGTACTGCCCAGGTGTTGGTGCACGCGTGGCCAGTGCATGCAGCAAGGCCTGCCAAGTCCGTGCCTGGCTGGCTAACAGCGGTTCCCGGAGAGCAGCAACACACTGCTCAATAACAGCCCTCCTGGCTCCCCTCTCTGAGATAACAGCCATCCTAGCTCCCCTCTCCAAGGTCGCGTTCTTACAGCTGTGTGCACCTTGTAATCTCCCACAGTGGCCCTACACGGACCATCTCTGAGATCCCTCACACACCTCTTCCAGCCAAAACTCCTGTGATGGCTGAGCCACTCCATTGATCTCAGTTGAGGTTCAAATAAAATACAGAAAAAAACAAGCCCAGTTCCCTCTCACTTGGCTGCATTAATTGTACTGGATTAACAGGAATAAGGAGCAGAAGGTATTTAGTTTTGGCACTACTTTGCTATGGCTTTGAATGTACATCACAAAGTGGCCAAGCTCAATTACCACTTTTATAGAGTAGAACCACACCATCATCTTAACGTTTATTGGCTGGTTTTGAGATCGAGTCACCTATGCATTGATTAAATCCTTTCTAGGTGCAATAATCTCATTCTCTAAAACAAAGAGGGTAGAACATGTCACACATCACCTGTAAAATTGCAAGCAGAAAAATTTAAGGCTCGTCCTGTAACTGTTCAAGGTCTATTACAGGTATTGTAACTTAAAGGATTGGAAATGAAAAAAAGAATTGCATTTTTGCCCAGCTGTAATAGTCTGTGTCTGAAAAACCTTTACTTCTGAATCCAGTAAAATATTAATCATGGAACAGAAGGCTTTGCCAAGGAGTTCTGATTTATTTCAGTTAGAAATTTCTATACAGTAAATGTTCAGCTCAGTTTCAAACTGAGGAAATGGCTTGGGCACGGATTACAGGACATTTCAATCATTTATGAACAATGCGGAGGAAGGAGGGCAGTAAATACCTTTGGAATTTTACTTCTTATATAAGTGGTTTAAGTTTCGTGTAGGGATTTGTGGACCTGTGAGCAAAGAGGAATAGAGAAATAGAAATTCACCCTTCAGTTCCATCAGGAAATACCCTAATTCCCAGCCATAAATTGCAAAGGCATTGAAGCAGCATTTTCAAAGACCTCTTTATGCACTGCATTTTCATGTTTAGCTGACGACTGAGCATGGCAGAGCTGGCTGTGACACTGGTCAGGATCCCTGTATCTCCTTGCTGCCTCGTGTGAATCTTATCCTTAGATCAGAGAGTTATGCTTCCATTTTCTGACCCAGACAATATTTAATTTATACTATACAAAACTAGCAATTGAAAGAGCCCCGTTCTAGAAAATGGAGTGGCCAGGATATTTCTTCTCTGGAAAATGGAGAAGATGAGGGATAAAATTCCTTCCAGGTATATCCCATAGCTGAGACTAGCTCTGTATGCAGCAAAGCCCTGAATATATGTTCATCCTCCTTGTGTTTTGTGGGGAAAAAATTTGGCAGAGACATCTACTTCCAGATGAATCTTCATCTCCCCTATTCTCCCTAGAGCAGTGAGGTCTCTCAAGGACCTGAAGCAGGATATCTAAACATCTGAAGAGAGAGGATTTTTCAGATGCTTCCTTGTCCTTGGTGTGACTAATGATTCACCAAATCTTCAGGGGTTTGGAAATGAAGGTGAAACCGCTAGTATCTGTGCATTTTCTCTTTGCTGCTTTTGATGGCACTCTAGCTGCGGTGTGTTTTGACTCAACACGTTTTACTGCCAATGAACTGAAACATGCAGAGATTAAGACAGGTATTAATGCCAAAGGAGAACCACAGCAGCTTTGATTACCTGCAGGATTATGTCAGGAGTCAGATTAATTTAAATTGGGAAGAGGGCACGTTGTTGCATAACGTGGGCTGGAACAGGTCCCGCAGTCACTGGGGAAAGCTCCTACCAGCCAGGTATCTCTCACCGAGGCCCAGCATTCAGATGTCTTTCTTATTCCTTCTGCTGACAGCACTGTACTCATTTCACTGAAGAGTTTAGAAGTAGGAAAGGTGATAGGAAAACACATACTTCAAAAGGAGAAATTTAAATATGGATTTTTATTAAGTTTCAGAAAATATTCCTGTGGGGTTAATGAATAAAGACTGGAGGAAGTGCAAAACAGTTGATAGCCTTTGCTACAGATAGGATTAAATATCTGAAACCAATTTTCTTCTTTTCAAGAAGTGAGGTCCTGGAGTACTGTGTAAAGACTAGCTCCTGTACTCCTAGGTGTGTTAATCCAAAATGAAAATACTGAATTTACATACCAGTATAAGTATACAGTGTTGTGCTTTGGATAAGGACGAGGACTTCATTTCAATATGACAATATGTCTCTGAAGACCCTTGCTAATGGTAATAGATAAGTAAAATAGGGCTGTACATGTCCAACATCATCAATACATGTTGTCACGCCATGTCACTTCAGTTAGATTATCCATTTATAGATGCATCAAAGAGGAGCAAAAAATGTTTAACTTGCTTCAGTGAGCTGTAAGCAAAAAGGAAATAGGTGATAGCTGAGGGTTTGGAGCACACTGCATCATATAATATCTCATTCAGGAAATCTTCTGAATTATTGATCACGTTTTTCTTTTCTTTTTTTCATTTTGCGAGTCAGTCACCACATTTGTGTTAGCAGCCATAGGCTTCTGAGGTTATCTGCATTAATTTACAAGTGGCTCCTAACTGTCATGCTAGTTCAAAGTGGGATGTGCCCTTTTTTTCCTGAGATCATCAGCAGCCAGTATGGAGTGATTAATGTGGATTCCTGCCTGACACAGAATGGCTTGACAATACCTCCTTTCTGTTGTCTCCTAAGCAGGCATAAAGGCAACAAAGGCCTTTGGTGAATGAAAGGAGGCAAATGCAAACATGCCATTTAGAGGTGTTCACATCTGCCTCTTTCAACCAGACCCCTGAGGCTGGCTGTCTCCCTCCCCGTCTTGGGACTTCATATATTTTAACTAAAGATTAAGTTCAAAAAGGGCTTGTGCTGTTTCATCCAGAGGGATGTACTGTCACTGTGGCTGGCACGTGCTGACTGTCTGTCATGGGTACCAAGTATCCAGAAAGTGAGGTCTGCAGGTAGTAAGAAGCCAGGAGAGAGGGGATGAGCTCTCCCATTAGAACGTGGACTGTGGCATACCACCTGGGACCAGCTGTCCTTTGTGGCAGTGCTATTGTGTGTGCCAGATGCTTTGTCATAAAGTGGTTTTAGGCCAACAAGGAGATGACAAACCTGCTCTGCTCCTTGCTTAGTGCTATATGTGGCTGTCTGGTGTTCCCTTTGCTTCGCAGTGGTGATTAGCTGTGGCTCTGAAGCATGAGATTCCCCAATGCTGAATAAATAAATGCTAGCTTCCTTCTAAGGAAAGGGATGAAATTCTCTCTGCAGAATTGTCACTGGCTCCTTGAGGTCTCAGTGTTCAGTTAGATGGTTGAGTGATTCCTGATGAGCCTGCAGATAATTCAAAGGACTATTGGAAAACATATGGCTTGATCTTTTGCTTACTTATTCTAATACATTTCAGTCTTCACTGTACAGTAAATACACAACTAGCAGATGGTAGGCGTGCAGAATCTACTCACCAAGATGAGATGATCATTTTTGCACGAACAAGTCCTTGTATGTGCTGGGGTGGTTCTGGGCTTCATGGCCAACCCTTGGCGAGAGCGGTCCTGGGTAGCTGCTGTGCCATGCCATGTGGTGCTGGCTCGGTCTTCCTCCTCTGCCTCTTCCTGCAGGGGCAGCTCCTCCCCACTGCAGGCTCTCCCCACCTGCCCTTTCTGTGCTATGTCTTCATGACTCCCATGATGAGGAGGGAGAGGATAGCAGATACTCTTCTAGTCACTGAAAACTGAACTTGTCAGAAGTGCAGCAATGAAACCATTGTTTCTTGGGTCCTACCTTTTAGAGTACTTATCTCCTTTTAACATAGCTTTTCCACTATCCTGCTATCAGAGGAAAGTCTCTAGTCAACACATGTCAAATTGTGTGGATTTTTATATACAAGCTTTTGATGTTTTTTTTTTCATGTTGTTCATGATACTTCTTTTAAAAGAAGCCATAGGGAACTTCTTATTACCTCCTTTTATTGTTTGTTTTCTCAGATGAGACAGAGATGACATTCATTCTCTGATCATCTGAAGCCTTGCTAGAGCTCAGCATCACTTATTTAAGGATTTCCAAATTACTTAGCCCACCAGCTGATGGACAAAAGCCTTTTGCCTGAGGCCCCCAAACCATCTCTGCAGAGTATGTTCTGCTCCTCACTCCTAATTACATCACAGCTAATTGCAGTGCCTGGTGCTGCATAAAGTGCAGCTGGAGAGAGCTGCCACCTGCTCCTAGGGCAGGTTACTGATAACCAGACTTGTGCGTGGACAGAGAGCCTGCTGGGCTTAGAAAGGGAGGGAGTGCTGCCAGGATGTGCTTGTGGGCATCCTCGTGTGCTGCTGGCAGTCATCACCTCTTTAATTCCCAAGCCCATGGGAGAGGAAGAGCCTTAGCATCACAAGGCAATATTGCCAAGGTTTTCTACTCTGGGAGAGGAGTGAAGTTCTTTCTTAGGCACTTAGCAGAGTCCTTCAGAGAGCAGAGTGACTTACCAATGATGAGCATCTATTGAGTATTTGCCTCACAGTCAAACGGACTGATGCAGTTTAAGCTGACCCATCAAGTAAGATAACTAATACTGGAGGAGGAGGGTCCAGTCTTATGCTTTGCCTGCTAAAAACTATGAAGACTGAGTTAATAAAAACTTTAATCTGGGAAATCAGACCCACAATGTTCAGCTGAGGACATCCAACTACTACCAAGTGTCTCAGACCAGCTGCAGCAGCACAGAGTATCCACGCCAGCTGCGAGTGTGTTTGTTTGCTCTGAAGTCCCTGTACCTGGGTCAGCTTGGATGGCCGATCTGATACTGTCGGGGTGCTCCCCATTCAGTTTGGAGAGGAAGGGGAGAGTGGCTATGAAGCAGCTCTCCCCATCCTCTGGGTTAGGAAGAGCTGTGTGCTGGGGAAGCAGATGAGCCAGGGGAAGGAACAGAGCGTGTGAGACAGGTCTAGTTGTGGGTGGTAAGAGGCTCAAGTGCCCTGGACAAAACTGTTTCCAGCACAGCTATTTATGGCAGCAATGTCACTGGTATCAACAAAACCAATGCATCTCAAGAGGAGAAGAGAGATTTTTCACACTTCAGTAAAAAAAAACCTAATTAACCTCTTTACTGTATTGCACCCAGTACACTACTAGTCTGGCACCTAAATTCTGTACCAGAAATCTTTGGAGATAGAGCACTGGGATTTTCAACCTCACATTGCTCTGTGTTTGAGCTAGCAGTGCTCCAGGGCTCCATGTACTGCTGAACAAAGCTGTGCCTCCACCATGCTGCTCGGGGCGAGTGCATGGAGCTCACCCACACCGCTCCTACTCCTGCTCCAGCTCCAGCCAGCGCTCAGGACTTCATCCACTGAGTGATAACTCTACAGCCATGTCTCCACTTGAGAAAACCACCATTAATCACTGTGATAGCCCCAGAAACCTTGTAACTGAAGTTGACTGAGGACTGGAGAACAACTGGATGGTAAATTACAAACTTCTCCAGGGAGCTGAGCAGCTTTGCTGCCTGAGCAGCCTGCCATAATGGGCTCTGATTTTGCTAATCGTCACTCTCTGGTGTCTTTCAGACTGTTCCCTGGCTGAGACTGAAGACAGAGCTACAGCATTCACCCCCCAAGTGGAGTGAATGTAGGTGGATATGGGAGGGAAACCTGCTTTTATCTCCTCGGCACTAGCTCCCCCACCTGCCACTCAACGTGGAGTTTTGCAATCAAAAGAAGAAAAGCGGGAGCCCCACACATTGCACAAACTAAGGCTCTCATCCCCAGGGGCAGAAGATCACTTACCTATTCAGTCCCTTTGAGCATCATGATAAATCCAAACACTTGAAATAAGCTTGGCAAGACCCAAGTATTTACTAATGGTGTGCAATCCTCAGAGGTTCAACCCAAGGGAAATAAATACTGCAGAACACTACTGGGAATCTACTTGTCTATTTGAGGATCATGGAGCATTTTAGAAATGTGCTTTAGCTCTCCATACCAAGCAAGACTATTGTTGTGCTGGGCCAGACCAGGTGACTGTATTGGCTTTGTGTCTCACTAAATTCCCCGTTAAATTTTATGTGACAGTACCATGAGAAACAGAGGTAGGAGTGGAACATGCACCAAATCCTCCTCCTCCTGCTTGCTGCTTCTCCTCCACCTCCCTGTTCAAACAACCAGACAATACAGCTCTATGTTTTCCCTTTCCCACTGAGACCTCCTAGCTGATTATGACTATTAACAAAGCAGCCTGACTATACTTTTCTCCTCCTTGCTGTGTTTTAGCAAAGGTCACCAGTGTTAATAATTGAAGCGATCATTTATATTACTACTTATCATCCAGATGCCTCAAGACAGTAGTGTAAAATACAATAGAAAACAATTTAAAATAAATTTGTTCCTTGCTAGATTTAACAAAGAAACCTTTTGACTCTGATGCTGCAAATAGAATCATAGAATCATAGAATCATAGAATGGTTAGAGTTGGAAGGGACCTTCAAAGGTCATCTAGTCCAACCCCCCTGCAAGAAGCAGGGACCTCCCTGACTAGATCAGGTTGCTCAGAGCC
>WHYT01015931.1:190036-255104 GCA_009806455.1 Tetrax tetrax | reverse complement strand
TAACTTCCTGAAGGGAGGTTGTGGTGAGCTAGGGGTCGGCCTTTTCTCTCGTGTAGACAGTGATGGAACTAGAGGCAATGGTTTCAAGCTGCGCCAGGGGAGATTCAGGCTGGACATTAGGAAATATTACTTCTCGGAAAGGGTAGTCAGGCACTGGAATGCACTGCCCAGGGAGGTGGTGGAGTCACCGACCATGGGGGTGTTCAAGAAATGTTTGGATGTTGTGTTGAGGGATGATTTAACTGAGAAGTATTGGTGATGGTTGGACTGGATGATCTTTTAGGTCTTTTCCAATCATGATAATTCTGTGATTCTGTGATATTGTTCTTGAAAACTGCCTCTGAAGTTTGTGTAGTTTTTATGGTGATTCTTTTTTTTTTTTTTCCATTAAGCCTATTTTGTTCACCTTTGAAAGGTGGAGATCATACTCCATTGCTCTTTACATAAACTCTCTCCTCCACTTCTCATTATATGATGTCGGGTTGTTCACAACCCAGAAAAAAATGTCTTGTGCTTCCCCTCCAGCGGAAGAGAGGGCTACAGAGGGATATTGTTGCAGAATGAAGAAGTAAGATTAATCCCAGCTCAGCTTTGGACCACCACTGTGCTGACACAAGGAGGATTTAGAAGGGCACTACAGGAACTACAGATATTTCTGTCTGAACAGGAAGCAGAGAAGGAGAGAGCTGAAAAAGTACCACAGAAAGTAGTGAAATTCCCTCTAGTATTGACTTGCCTAGGTCACAAATTGCTTTATTTCTGAGAACAGAGTCTGTTGCTTCTTTTCCTACGAATTTTTGCATTTAGTCACAGGAAAGGATAGGCTCTCCAGTGCAACCCCTTCACTGGGTAAAGGAACAGGTTACTTAAGTTCTTTTGCCATCCACCATTAGTTGCTGGCTTTCTGTCATCAAGGTCCCAAACTGAGCGTAAGTGCAGCAAGCAAGGTTGTTCAAATTGTTCAAATAGGTCAGAGTGATCACAGGATGCTTAAATGAGCCCTGCTAATTTTTATCCTTTAGAAACTCTTTCAGATGCATCTAAATCAACATCTAAAGAAGCTAAAATATCCCCCTTAAGATCAATAAGAAAGGCTACCATCTTATGGCAAATATTTTAAAATTAAAAAGTAAATACGGGGCAATGCTGCCTTTTCCCAAAGCTCAGGTTTTGTGCCAAACAATTCAGATGGTCAAATTTTAAACAGCCTTCACTGAGCTGCCTTTTTCTTTTGGATTGGCAGCAGAAATCGAGAATTCTCACTCCCCATTGGACTAGAAATAAAGTGCAGTACTCACTGGGTTGTCTGCTTATTTGTGCTTATATATATATAAATCCTAAAATGCACGTGTCTTATAATTTGTATACACAGTATGAGATACAAATTTATTTAGAACTATCTTGTCTTTTGATGCTGCTCACATATATAGTCAGCAGTTTTCAACTCCAAGCTCTAGCTAAGAAAGAGCAACTGACTACAAGTGAAAAAATACAAGACTGGAACGATGTCAGACCTGTAGACAAATGTCAGTGTAATAGTCAAAATACGCAAGCCCCAGTGACTTTAATGGAAGTTTGATATAAAGGAAAGTTATGATGTTTCTTGCTTGATTTTTCTTTCTCCTAGCCAGAAGCAGCAGATGAAAAATGAAGTTTCTCAGCCCTATTAACCATTGATCTTTGTGGATTGTGGAGACATATTTCACCAGGCTGCTTCCACTGCAATCCTAAACCAATACCTTGTTTTATTGATAAAACCAATTCTAGAATTAGGTAAAACTAACAGTTTAAAATAATGCACAGTACGTATTTCAAGGCTCCTTTTTACCCTAATTTCTTTTTGAAAAATAATTCATCCATCAGGTAAAGAAGCAAGTAGTTGTCTGTGGCAATAGCTAGCTCTTTGACAGCGTGTTGAGCTGCATTCCCCATCCATCACTGAACGGTGACAGCCTGGCCACTGCTGTTCCCTCAGTAACCCAATTTCTCTGCAGTACTTTATAACAGAGCTCCATGTTTCAGATGGATGGATTAATAATAAATACTGCAGTGATTCTTAGATTGTTTCTAAATTTTATCTTTCTTCAAACAAAGAATTTCAGATTTGCACCCAACAGCCTTTTCTGAAAACAGACACTGCTAGCTCTTCCCCTGGCTTTCTTGTCATGGTTGTAACTTTACCTGAGACCGTACAGGAAAGGAGAAAAGAAAATGTGTCTTAAAATCTTTTCTGATGTCTCTTTCCACGTGACAGCTTTCTTTTGCTATGACCACTTATTCCAAGATACTTTCTGATTTCTTCAGATCAACACAATCTGCTGCACGAGCAATAACATTTGTGCCAAAGGCGGGAAACACAAGAGAAGCTGTTTCAAAACGAGGTGAACCTGAGCCATGTATTTTGTAGCACAGCAGCGCTTGCAAATGTCCTCTGATGCTGAACATATTTGAATCTCTTTTTTCATCAGTGCTATTTTTACCTGCAGTGCTCTCTGTGTTTAGCTTTTCAGTGAAGGCTTCTGACATTTTCTCCTATGTTTCCCCTTTTCTGGCTTGTTCCAACCCCACCAAAGGACAGCTATTTCAGCAGGCCACAGTACTGATGTGGCTGCCGTGTATAGTGTGGTTATTCACTGCCTCACCCTTCAGAGCTCTGCCTGGAGAGCACAGGGCAAGCCTGATCCGATAGGTTTGATGTCGGTTTGAACATGCGCAAATACTTCTGCATGGGCCAAATTGCAGAGAATTTGGATACATTGACAACAAGTTTAGAGATACTTAGGTTCCTGTCTTTCTATAGCGATACTGAAATCTCAAAAGCTCCCCATTCACATATCAAAAATGGATGCACACTGTGAGGGAAAATTTTCTTGTGAATACTAATAACTGTTGTACAAGTCATACTGCTTTTGCTTGAAGGATTTAATTCTGTGACAACCAGAAGGAAATTAAGGGAAGACAGGAGAATATTCCTAATATCTGAGGCTAGCAGAAAAAGAGAAAAGATCGAGGAGATTTCAGTGACATTTCATATCGAAATAGCTTATGAAATCCAATATATTACTTGTTGTTGTTTATAATTCTTTCTAAATACGTGCCTCTAACCGGTAACTTTCTGATCATGTCTCTAACAAGCCTTTACGATACTTTGCAGTTAATCCTTATGAATGGAACTGTGTTAGAAAACACCACTAAGATTTAGAATACCAGCTGACATGGTCAGATTCTTAAACAGAGACTGAACACAGGAAAAATATATTAGTAAAACTTTTATTTAAACTGCAGGTGTTTCCATGACACATAAATATGGGAAACAAAATGTGCCCATGATCTCACTCTTATCATTTTTCAGCGAAAGACTTCTTATCATTTTTCATCATTGAGAAATGATCAGTGTTTCAGGTGTCAGTGGCTACATCAGGTACATGGTGCTGTTCTGCTCTGGCTGGCTGTGAATTACAGCAATACTCAGCCATGGTTTTAATGAGTATTCAGCATTTGTATCAGGAAACAATGTTTAGTTTTGCTTGTCTGTTGAATTTCCTCTTCAGTACCAAAGCTGGTTTGTACTGATAGGGTGCATTTCCTCTTTCAGTAAGGTGGGGCCTGGCTTACTGCTCGAGGACACATGTAATGTTTAAACTAGGAAAGCAACTGCTTATGAAAGTCCTTCAGTACTTTAGGATCAGTACATTGCTGAACAGAGAGGGTTTTGTATGTTTATGAATTTTAAATGTAAGCATATGTTTCTAATATTTTGCAGAATTGAATACTGCAGCAACTTTTTCCAACTATCCAGAGCAGTAAACTATCATATACAGAACATTAAAATATCATATGCTCCTCTGCCCTTACAGTACCTGACAACAGCTCCTGTAGGTGTAGTGCAATACATGAGGGTAAATGCTGACTTTCTAATGGAAAACACTGCAAATGGAATAGCTATTTCCATAAAGTCATTCCTCAGTGTAAAAAATGTAATGAATGAATGATCGTCGTTTCTCCACTCATAATAAATTGGTGGATTTGATTATAGCATTGATTCCCATGCCTCCTCCCAATCCCTAATAATCATATTCAAAGTCTCCCAGCAGAAACCATACGAGAGTGAATACGGTTTTGTCTTGCCAGCTTGCAGTGCTGGGGCACTGCAAACAGAACTTTAACAAATGTGTGGTTAAGTTAATTGTTGAAACACCATTTAATTGGTCAGGAATTTTTATTCTGAAGTCCTCCTTAAAGCCATTTGATTGTGGTAGTGTCTCAGGTAGATTAAAACAAACAAAAAACCCCAAAGGTTATTATGGCAAATCATAGTTCCCGCTGGATTACTTAAATGAGTTAATATACTACGGTGTGATTCCAAATGTATTTATTAGCAGTTTACTTTCAACATGTTCTTCAGTGAGCTGTTTCTTTTACTAGCCAGCTGTTTAATTGTATATTCTCTGTATGTCAGCAAATGATATCTTCTGTCACTTAAAATGTTAATGGGTGGCACAGGACTGATACATCTGTTTGAATTGGCATGAACATAACATAAATCTAATACTCATGTTCCTTCACATGACTGTTCCCTCTTCTTTAGTGCAAACAAACTGCAATAATTTAAAAGATTTGCCATGATAACTGTCGATCTAGACAAATCATAAAATTGCAGCTTTGTTGCCATGATAACTGTCAATCTAGACAAATCATAAAATTGCAGCTTTGAAAAACTGTAATGCCAATGTAGAATGAAATCAATGTAGAATAAAAATAACTTGGTCTGGGTACTCCGTGAACTCTAGATGGTGTTGGAAGCTGTATCTACACTGCCTTAGCAAATGCTGCCTGTGCCTGGACTTTTTTGCAAGCTGTGCACAAGTGTTGTATCCACCATTCATTCTAGTGCTGCCTGTTCCACTAAACTTTGCATTTCTAATCGCATGCCCTTCTTGGGACTTGGTCAGGCCTCATTTGCCTGCTTTGAATGAAGCTGGTTTCTCTCTGTCTCTCTCCAACAGACCTGAGAAAAACAGACTATCAACCATGTCTCCTCTGAGGTTGTGTCCCTGCTGCACTGTAGTCACTGCTGGCAGATGGGTACGACCCTCAGAGGGATGGAGCGGCCCATCTCAGGGGCCTGTGTGAACCAGGAGGCCCCACGGTGAGCAACTCCTCAACTTCTACCCCACCTTTCCTTCTAGAAGGTATGGCAGATATTTTCCTGGGAAGCAATTTCTTTGATCCACCAGTAGCTGCCTGACCTTTGACCGAGTCCAGTCTCTCCTCTAGAAAGAACCTTTTCAGCATCATGCAGTGGTGGCATTTTTGATTTAGTAGAATGCTTGTCCAACTTCCATTGCGCATCCAAACTGTTGTACTCTCACAGAGAGAATTGAAATCTTCCTAAGGTGCAAAAATATATTGCAGACAATGGACAGTTATTCAGCTCCTACAGAGGAAAGAACTACTAGTGGTAATGATGCTGGTCAATAGGGATTTTAACAGATGAGGACTCCTGTAACATAAGAGGACCTATAACCAGTCTCCAACCTTGTACCACCTAATTCCCTATCAAGTGGAAAAAAAAGTACTCAACACCTGATAAATCACAACAGTTCTTGGGCTTTCCTGTAGAGGCAGTGAAAGAAGAAGGATATCTTTGTCGCTGTGTATCTTCTTTACATTGCTGTCACAGAAAAATGAAATGAGCAACGGAAGCCATGAATCTAAACTTGTTGCATGACTAAAGCAATTGTGTCGTGACTAAAGCTGTTATGAAACTCCACATACCAAACTGCCAACATTTAGTAGAAGGCTGAACTGTGTTCCTAACAAATACTAAAAGAACAAATGTACAGTTGCCAAATATGTCTGGCCGGCAAAGTTCATTCTGTTTTATTCTAGCTGTTTCGTCCCCATTCTGCCCACTCACATTCCCTGTCATTAGTAATCCATCTGGTGTCTACAATGATGACAATTCTGTATGACTTCTGAGATAACAAAATCTTGATTAATAGGAAGCTTATTGTGAGAATTTTTTTTTTTTTTATGGAAGACCACTGTAGAAACAGCCTGTACATGTCTGCTTCTACCAGCTTGAAGGAAGTCAGCAGTTTTTCCCTTGCTCACTTCATCAAACCTGAGTTCTGGCTTCCATAATTTAATTTTTTTTTCCCTCAACGAGAGTCTGAGATGCTTTAGTCTTTCTCCAACTTTGTATAATATTTTGCAGATTTGGTGCCCTCTTGGTGTTCAAAGACTGAATTGTGGACAGAATGGTTGAGATGAACAGTCCTAATGGCATGGTCCATCAAGCAGGGTAATATTCTGATGGAAATTAATTTTAAAATAATTAAAGGTCATTAAAGAACAGTACATATGCAGGAAATCCCTTTACTGGCTGCTTGCACAACTGGATATAGACAGGCATTCCATGGAGACCAAGACCAAAAGCAAGACCCCAATATCTTGAAATCATGGTGAATACTTGCCTGAAGTCAGAAGGCAGTGAACTGGAAGCTACGTTTATTTTAAGGCAGAAATGCAAGATGAGTTTGGTGCAGAAAGCAAGAGTTTCACCTTCAATTCTAATGGAAGTGTCACACAACATTTGTGTTTAGAGAAAATGTACCAGATTCAGGTAATGAAAGACCCAGAAGAAAGTCCACATGAATGTGTTGACTTTATGACTGAATTATGCAGTATTTTTCAAAGGTACATTAAACACAAATAGTCTGTGACAGGCACACTAAACTGTTCATGCGTGTGCTCACCACAGAAAACAAAGCACAGCCAGTGGCTAGGTGATACTGTAAAAGCTTTTCTTTTGGTTATAGATATTTTTATTAAACATCTTCTTGATGGAAGAGACTAGTAGAAAAATAATTACTTTGGATAATTTCTGTTTACAAAGATTAGGCACTTACATGTTTGGTTTTTTTCTGTGATGCTTTTTCTGTTTTAGCTCTGATCTGCCACTGTCACCTTTTTGCACAGACTTACAGCAAAACCATCATTATTGAAGAAATATTTTCCCTGCAGCCTTTTGGAGTCTGGCTTACAGAGGTATCTAGTGAATGAGTACATGAGAACAGTCTGTGTAAGGGGATCAGGAGGAAAAACCGCTACTGCTCCATACAAGCTGTGTGACGCTAAAAAATTCCTGTATGCAATGGAGGAAACAGGATTTTCACTGAAAAATTATTTGAGGATTTACACTTTTCCTGAATTGTTGACTAACAGATTGCAAAGTCTTGGACCAGTTAATTATTAGATTTGTGAGTTCCCTTACTGAAAACTTCTCAGGTTACAATTTATGTGTAATGCAATAAATAAGGAGCTGAGCATGTGAGGTTAGTTATGGGAGTCATGTTCTGTCCTTACATACATCGCATGAGATTTATAGTGTAGCTTGTCACAGAATGCAAGGAAAAGCAGCAATATATGAAATGTTTCCTTGGAGAATACTTGGGCTAATAGCGATCTTTTCACACATTACAAACACTACTAGAGGTCAAGGCCGCAGTCTGTCTAAAGGAGTGTTTGTCACCGAAAAGTCTCTAGCTAATAGTAGGTATACGGCAAATTAAAATAGAGCTGGATTATTTGTTGCAAAACCTTAAACATGATCTTATATCTTCCTTTCAGTCATCCTAACTATAGTAGAATGGGGAAATGTTCTGCCGCAGTGATCACAAGAAAATCATTACAGTTAACACAGCTGCAGTGTGCATGCTGTGTGAGGAGAAACATGTGAAGGATGTGACCCACCTTCTCCTAGACGCTCAGTGTCAAAGACCCTTTAAATAAAAATTCTTCACTGTAAGGGTGGTGAGGCACTGGAACAGGTTGCCCAGAGAGGTTGTGGATTCCCCATCCCTGGAAGTGTTCAAGGTCAAGTTGGATGGGGCTTTGAGCGACCTGGTCTAACGGAAGGTGTCCCTGCTCGTGGCAGGGGGTTTGAACTAAATGATCTTTATAAGGTCCCATCCAACCCAAACTGTTCTATGAGTCTATAATTTCTCTCAGATGAATGAATGGTATTTCTTGCCACCCTCACTTTTGGAGTCCATGAAGATCATGACAGAAATCAAGCTATGGTTCTTCCACATCTGTAATGGTAGGGGATGCTGTGAAATACAATCTCTCAAAACCCTGCAACTGAGTTTCATCCTGGGCCCATTTTTAGGTGGTTTGGAGTTAGGATGAACAGCCACACAGCCCAACACCAGGCAGGCTGTGAGTGGTGACAGCTGTTTGAGCCTGCAAGGGAGAATCCAAGGAACGACATAATCATTAGGGTGGGAGCTTGCTCCAGGCATTGAGCTTGTTATTCCTGCTTATGCAGGGGACAGGCATGTCTGTGGGTTGCACCCATGTTTGTCTGAAGAAATGCAAGAGATATTAGGCAAAACAATCTTTGGTCAAAAACAGGGCTCTCATACCTCAGCATCCCCTTATACCTTGGGAACGGTGTGGCCCACCATCACCAGAGCTTCATAAACCTCCAGTTTAAAATCTTCAAGTCCTGTTTCCCTCCTGTGCCATGCGGTGATGGCACACAGGCAGTACCTGACCACGTCATACCAAGACACCCAAGCACACTGTGCCCACACAGTAGCCCCCAGCAGGAATCTCTGTTGGCCAAAAGGCTTTGAAGTCATCACTAGCTAGAAGTAAGCTCCTACCAAGCCAAACGCTATGTAACAGCTTTCAGTGCAGGCAGGTTCTATCCTTAGGCTGCAACGGCTGTAACAGCTATGTGATCTGAAATGATCTAGCTTAAGCTTTAACTTAATTTTTAATCCGTCACCCTTGCACCATACTAAGGCATTTGTTTTGTGGTGTTTTCGAGGGGAAGCTGCTGACATCTGACTCACCGTTTCCTGCAACGTGTGGGTGTTCCTTGGAGCTCCATCAAACAGTGACCCAACCCAATGCTGCTCACCATGTGAGCTGCCTCTGAATCACAGCCACGGCACCGGAGTACTCCAGCTTAAAGCTGGAGCATCAAGGCTATTCATATAGAATAACGAAAGAGGTATCCAGTAGCTAAATGCACATACTGCATGTCTTCTACTTTGTAACATTTTTGCTTTGTTTTTGCACATCGAAAACAAAAGATGGAATTTAATTTCTGGTAGAACTAGGGTCGTTGCAGTGGAATTGGACTAAAATGAAAATTTGATTCACTGGCTGCAAAACTGAATAGCAGAAGGATTAAATAAATTGTAGAAGGTAAACGAAGCTTTCCCTGCCCATCACTAAGAGTTAAAAGCACTACCTTAAGGAACATGGTTGTCATGGTGATTGAGTATTTGTTTACATCAGGCAAAGCTGAAATCTTTTTAATTTAAAGCTCAGATGACAGGGAACTGAGTAGTGTAATCAAGAGCAGAAATACATTTTTGGTACATAGATGCAAATAAGTATTTTTTCCTAGGAAAATTCCTGTCACTGCTCAGTGTTTTTCCTGCCCCCTTCTTACCTCCATTCAAGTTCTGAATATGATTGTCTTCTGCCAGCTCAAGGAGCCAGCAAGATAGATTTAAAGGAAGATGGAAATGGGTGCTACTCATAGGAAGACTCCTGGTAGTAAACAGAAATAGGCCCTCTTATAGCAATGTTTTAAAGAGATGAAAAATCATTAAGTATGAATGCTGTACTATACATTCTGAGGTCCTGGCACCTGCAAATATATAAAGAGTCAGCTGAATAAACTGACGCATAGCATTAGTTCAGCATTTTTTTCTGCTGAAATTGTCAGATGACTCAATTGTCTGGGCTCCATAGACTAAAATTTAGTTTTCTTTGCCTAAAAACAGCAGTCATTAAAAAAAAAAAAAAAGCTAATGAAATATTCAATTTGCCTCTATTTAAATGGAGGGGAAAATCCTGTTAAGGGAAAAAGTGTTTGATAGACTAGAAGATAGTTTGCCACATGATTACATGTGGCAATTAGTTACATGTAAATTACTCTTGTTAAGCTGTAATAGGCCCTACTTCTGCAAGGAGCTTTATGAAACCATTGGGGCAAAGCTGCTCACTTGAATTTGATAGCAAATTTCCCAGTGACTTCAGAGCCTTTGGGCTCAGTTGAAGACTAACGAACAGCAGTGCCCTCACCTACAGCTGAGTAGCTCCAGATAATATTTCACGTCCATGGCAAAATATCCAATGGACTTTAATGGGAGATTTTCAGGAGGTCTGGGACACAGAACTCAATTATTTAAGTGCTGGAAGCAAGGAATTTGCAGAAAGCCTAAAGATCATCATAGACATCACCTTGTCTCTCTTTCTGTCTGTCTCCGTTCAAGGGCAATGAACATGATAAATTGAGATGAATATCTGAATAACTTTTGTGTAAAGATTGGTGGTTTACAGGGGCTTTTTGGTTATAATAGTATGGAAATAATTTTTTTTTTTTTTTTTTTACATTTAATGCTATTTTTAACAACATACCACTTTATGCTTTATGACTTTAAATGAACTGGTAAAAAATTAGCTAGTAATAATCATTAGAGATTAATAGTCAGAGGTAAATCTCATTGAAATCAGTAGTAAGAGATGTATTCATTTTAACAGGCATGATATCAAGACTTTAATGGTACATGACATAAGCTAAGTACCTTTTGAAGATGCCACTTCAGAACAAAAGAGGAAAATATTTAGAGTTGTCTTTCTATAAGAGAGAAAAAGATGTGGTTTTAGGTTGAAGTTGAAAAACCTGTCAGATGACATTGCTTAATAATTTCATTTGTTAGATAATCAGATTTGCAGATTCCTGTATAGATTACCAAAGTAGTAATTGATTTCATGGCATTATTAGTAACCACAGCATTATTATTTACAAATTGCATAAGAAAAAAATAAATATAAAGGATATCGGTAGTCACTTAATCCACTGGGCTAAGAAGTAGTAAGAATGATTCTGTAAAAAATGCTTGAATGCAGAAGTATCAACATTTTACAGAGGGCATTTCCCCCCCCCTATTTTTAAGAGGAACAAAATCAATAATTTACCTAGGTCCCCTTAGACACCTTTATAGCAATGCGTTAGTTTGCTGAAAGGAAATCTGGTTGAAACATTTACCATGAAAATAGGTTTTGGATGAAAATTCCATCTCCCCACTTCATAATGCTTCTGCAAAATAGTATCAGTTTCATGAAAACAATCCTTAGGCATGGATGAAACAGAAAAGTGAATTGTGTTGTTTAGTCTAAGCAGATATGTTAAATCAATGTAGCTCTAATTTCTTACATAGTTCTATATTTCTTACAAGCCGAAGTGTGTGCCTTTTAAAACAGTTGAAAGTTCCTCAAGGTCTGCATTTTGCAAAGTGCAATAACTTTGAGATGCAAAACTGGGAAGCGATATGCAATTAGATTAAGGTTACAATTCATACAAATAGGAATACTGGTGAAGGATTGGGTTCAGTGAGAGCTGCAAGTATTCAGCCCTTAGGAGTGAGCAAGGAGACTTGCCTGAGTGTTCATAGCTACTGGCTAACTGTAGTACAGGCAGCACAGATACAAGTAAACATGGTAAACATGCTAAATAGCACAGACATCTACTTTTTTTCCACTGGCCTTACTCTTGAAGCAGAAGAAATACTCGCAGTAATGAAAAGTTTGTTTTTTTCATCTTGGTCCTAATAGGTCTGAATGATGCCATGGGCTCTGTCATGAGGATAGTTGTGTTGCCAAGTGCAAGGTCCTGCACCTGGGTCGTGGCAATCCCAGGCACAAATACAGGCTGGGTGGAGAATGGATTGAGAGCAGCCCTGAGGAGAAGGACTTGGGAGTGCTGGTGGACGAGAAGCTCAACATGAGCGGGCAATGCGCCCTTGCAGCCCAGTAGGCCAACCACATCCTGGGCTGCATCAAGAGGAGCGTGGCCAGCAGGTCGAGGGAGGTGATGCTGCCCCTCTACTCTGCCTTGGTGAGACCCCACCTGGAGTACTGTGTCCAGTTCTGGAGTCCCCAACATAAGAAGGACATGGACCAGTTGGAGAGGGTCCAGAGGAGGGCCACGAAGATGATGAGAGGGCTGGAGCACCTTTCATATAAGGACAGGCTGAGAGGGTTGGGGCTGTTCAGCCTGGAGAAGAGGAGGCTCCGGGGAGACCTGATAGCAATAGGGGAGACCTGATAGCGGTCTTCCAGTACCTCAAGGGGGCCTACAGGAAAGATGGGGAGAGGCTGTTCAGTAGGGCCTGTTGTGACAGGACTAGGGGTAATTGTTTTAAAATAGAGGGAGGTAGATTTAAATTAGATATTAGGAAAAAAAATTTTACACTGAGATTTGTAGAGCACTGGAACAGGCTGCCCAGAGAGATGGTGGATGCCCCATCCCTGGAAATGTTCAAGGCCAGGTTGGATGAGGCTCTGAGCAACCTGATTTAGTTGGGGATGTCCCTGCTCCTTGCAGGGGGGTTGGACTAGATGACCTTTGAAGGTCCTTTCCAACCCTAACCATTCTATGATTCTATGATATTTTGGTCTTCTAGGAAGTGGACTAAGATCTCCTCACCCACCTCTCATAGTCCATAAAACCTTCTATTGCACTGGGCAGGAGTTGCATACACATTTTTGGGAGCACTATTGTTCATTTATTCCATCTGTCTTGGTTCCAGCTGGGATGGAGCTAATTTTCCTCTCAGTAGCTAACATGTTTTGGAGTTCATATCTGAAGAATGTTGATAAACACACTGACGTTATGAGTTGTTGCTAATGAGACCAAGGACACTGTCTGGCTTCCCAGGTTTTGTTAATGTGCAGTTGAAGCTGGTAGGGATATAGCCAGAACAATTGACCCAAACTGGCCAAAGAGAGTATTCCATGCTATAAACATCATGCTCAGTATTTAAGTGAGGGTGCGATGGCTTGCTTTTTGGAATCATTCCGGGATTGTTTAGAGTATTTATTTTCTTTTGTGTATGCTGCTCAAGACGGGCTGTATCGATCTTCAGGTCTTCGGGTGGAGAGAAATTGTGCATCATTTGTTATGTATTTTTAAAAAATGACTATTCCTATTGTTACTCCTATTATAATAATAATTTATTATAATAATATATACATATTATTGTCTTTTCCATTGCTATCCTAGTAAACTGTCTTTATCTCCACCCATGGGTTTTCTTCTCTTCTTGATTCTTTCCATCAAACCCATGCTTCTCCAACTTAGAGACAAGGATGTCATGCGGGACAGGTCTGAAACACTGCCTGCGAGTTTCCACTGGAGTGTGTTAAAAGGATATCTGATTTCCCGTCTATTTCACTTGCCTGCTTTCTGTTCAACAGAAACAAAAATTAAGGATACAGGTTTTCAGCACAATGACAGGGGGAAACCTAAACCACTGAATGTGCCGAGGCTTTTTTGCTTATATGAAATCAGGCATCTCTGTCTGTTGGCATGGGCGAGGGTCTGGAGCAGCTGCAAGTCACCTGCTCAGCCTCCAGTCCCACACAATTACTTACCCTGCGCAGCCAGAGCTAACATGTTGTGATGGAAGGGTCACAGGTGAAATAGGAGACCTTTTTTTCCTAATCCAGGGTAAATTAGCTTTCCAATAACATATAGGCACAACCTTCAGCACATCAGGCTTTAACTGTGAAGGTTAGGTTATTCAGAATGCAGAAATTACAGAAGCAATGACACAAAATTCATTCAAATAAGCACTTGTTTTCTAAGAAGCATGAATATTGCACCTCTGCTGGAGCCCAGCTGGAGTTCTGGACTCTGTTGAAAATCAGACTTTTTATGCCTAAAGATCAACCACAAACCAAACTCAAACATATTAAGCACAAAAGCCACTTTATAGAGAAATGAAAAAAAATAGGCTGGAATTTCAGCAACTCATGAATGAGATTTTTATTTTGATGAAAACCTGGTATTCAGTAATTCTTGTTGGTGTTTTTTCTCCCTCAGACCTAAATTAAGGATTATTGCAGTTAAGCTTAACTAGATGTCTTCTGGCTACTCTATAGAAAGGCAAATAAGACCCCTAAAAATTGTTAGTGTGTGTACAAAACACAATTCTGAACACTGAAAAGGCTAGCACCATATAGCTTTTGTTCAAACACTGTTTTTTTTGTTGATGAGTTTTTGCTGTGTTAAGAATTCATCCCCTAGCCTTTTTATTCTGAAGAACACTGGTCTAGAAAGGCGTAGTATTTCTCAGTAATTTCAGAATGTTTGAACTCTTCAATATCTTTAACGTATTCTTTTGGCAGCAATTAACACTTATGTGAGTCTGATATTCTTATTTATTGGACTATTATACAGTTTTGAGTTGAAAAACTAAAGGTTTTGAGTTGAACTAAAGGTTTACTAAAGGTTTCAAAATACTAAAGGTTATAGCACAGGGAGTTTCATAATCTTGTGTGATGTTTACCTCTACCTAGACAGCCCCAGACCATCTGCCAAGGCTGCTTTTCCTTGATTATGGATCAGAACAATTACAGTGACAATGAATAACTATTTTCCATTATAAACCAGGAGGTGGATAACTCAAAAGGTTAGTAATGCCTAGAAAACAAGCCTTTGACATCCAGTTCACTGGTTCAAATGCAGCTTGAGCCATGATGGACCAGAAATCAGGCCCAACTAATTCTTGGGGTACTGTATGGAATAAGCTTGGTCATATTATTTTGGCTGTTGTGGTACTTTATGAGAAAGTGTGGAAGAATGAGAAAAGAGACACAATTTGAGGACAGATTAAAAATCAAGTTAAGGTAGATAAAACAATCTGAGGAAGGGTTATGTATACTTATCTCTGTCCATCATGTGCTCTCTCCTGTTCTTTAACCGAATGTATTAACATGCTGGGGCATGGGGTGATGTGCAACTCACCATCAGACAAATATATACCAACATCTCCCCCCACCCTGAAAATTATGACATTTTACTGAGTAAGAATAGTTTTAAGCATTTTTATTAGCTATCTTAGCAGAAAAGTTGTGAAAATAGTAGGACATGGAGAGCAGACTCTCTGTTACAGTGAGTTAAAGCTGCCCTGAGCCTGCACTTGTCCTGGGAGATGGGCAGACTAACGCGGGCACCCAAAAATGCCTTTACCCTGAGCTCTCCACACCTATGAGAGCTGCAGAAAGAAAAGAGTTGTGAATACAGCTGGCTGGAGTGGCAGTGTCACTGCAGGGGGAAAGCACTGGGCTAGGCAAATTCCTGCCTTGGTGGGAAGAGTTGCCCGATATTGTTGTACTTCAGGAATTAGATGTTATGCATTGTTCTCTTTATCTCTTTTTTTTTTTCCTTCTTTCCTCCCTTTAAGATATTGTTAAGCCAATTGAGTCGTTTGCCTAGGAGAAAGTCAAGACAGAAAATTGAGTTTTGTTTTCCCTGAGTTTCTGAGCAGATGCTCCAGCTGGCATTTTATTAGCAATCCCTTTAAATTTGAACCCAATCCTTGTTGTTGTCAATCAGTGGTTGGCAGAAAGATTACCATAATGACATCAAACATCTAGCTCCATGGCAATAATATGATGTATCACTGAAAGGACCGCTTCTAGTGGCCATGGAAAAATGTCCAGTGTCTCTCCTGGCACACGTGGGAAGCAGGGAATCAGGCTGAGACTGCATCTGCTGAGGACCATTAGCACACCAGCTGAAATACAAGCCTAATAGAAGAGGCAGTGAGAAATCAGTCCTTGCAAATGGTTATGAAAATAATAACTATTTATACACTTAACATATAAGCTTTCATCTGCATGTCTCAAATGGTTTTATAAACACCAATGAACTAACTTTCAATGCACCCTTGTGAGATATTTTAGTCCCATTTTGCTCCAATAATTAATGTATAAAAAATGCACAGGGAGTTGAAGTCCTCTGGCAATAGCAGCACTGCAAGTTTACGTGATACAGTATAAAAATAAGGCCTAATGGTCCCAGCTCTCTGCACCACAGCCATGAGATCCTTGGATTTCCAAGGGCATCAGTTAATACACTCAGGGCGTGTCAGATTGTTCAGAAAGAAACAAGGGAAATTATCAGAATTTCTGTGCAACAATTACAGACTATATTCCCATTGATTGACTGATGGCTGGCTAGCTGCATTTGTTTTCCTGGTGACTGAGAGATGTTTCCCCATGCACAATGATGTTAAAAATACAGACAGAGATACTCCTCTGAAATCGTTTAAAAACTATGCAAATGTTAGAGACAATTATTGTATATAATGACCAGCAATACCAACAGGGAGTATGGAAAGAAGACTTGGAGATTTATGCTGAACTCCTTTTTCCTTGAATTCTCACTCACTCCAATGGATTTCAGATTTTGAATAGCTACAGAAAAGATGTATTGTAGGAGGTGTCTTTTTTTTTGATCTAGCAAACAGGAGAAGTTCTTATTCTTTGAAAAAATTAACTCTGAGTAAAACCAAAATCAACTGTCTTCCTGTAATCAAACTCTCTTTTCCCTTTAATGATTGCTGCATACGTAAGGAAACTTACATATTCTGGTTTTGATTTTGGGTTCAAAGCTTTGTTTCACCTACAGGTGCTTTGCCCATCCTTTCAAATCGTTTTGTAGAGGAGACTTTCAAACAAGCTAAAATCCAGTTGGAGCAAATAACTGGCTTTGGTAAAAGCAAAAAATGCTGCTATCTTTCTCTCTCTTTTTTTTTTTTTTTTTCAAACTTCAAAAGTTCTTTTTCATGCATGAGCAAGTTTAAAAAATTGGTAATTTTACAGAGAGAGAAATGTGCTTTATCTGTGGTTTCCTTTGTTCCCTCTATGGTTGTTGAAGGTTTTGTACTTTATCACTTTACCTGCTGCAGTTCAGGGTTTCTGTTTCTCTTTCAAACAGCTCTTTGAAAGGCAGGTCTGATTCTCCATGCCCTTACTCTAGCGGTAACTCTCCTGCTGTTTTCCTGATTTCAGGAGAGTATTCCTGATTTACATCACTGGGGAAAGAGGAGTGGCTGGAAATCACAGCAGGGGGTTAGAGGTATGGCAGCAGCTCAGGAGCCCTTGATAATTGCTCTGCATCTCACTGATAGCCTTCACCTTCTGCTTGATTCTGGACTTCATTCCTAATCACGTAGAGCCCAACTGACAACAATAAGCACCGATTTCTGTGTGAGAGGGATGAAGCCCAGTCTTCTGCGCAAATAGCTTTGGTTACAGTACATGGGGAGAGAGAAATTCCAACAAACAGAGTTTGCATTGCACTGGCTTTCTCTCTGTTTCCTTCTAGAAAGGCAGGGATGATGTTAATAATTTTATTTTATTTTTAATTTTATTTTTCTTCAGTTCCACTTTCAAAATATTAGCTGCTCCTACACCCTTAAAAGCTTTATCAAATCTATAGGCATACATAAATCTGCTTCTAGAAATGTGAAATGTCTTTTGGGGGAGATTGTCAAAAGCATATAAAGGATTTAGGAGCACAAATTAAATGGTTGTTAAATGTTAAATGCTTTTGAAATGTTTGTCTCCTGTTTTCACCCTTTTTACCTATGCATCTGAGGGTTTTATACAAGGCCATACTTTTGTTCCAGTTTCTCATCGCTTGGCAGACTGGCCACTGACAAAGCTGTCAGTCAGCTCAGATGATGGCACACATCGCAGACTTGTTAGTGTGTTTGAAACTGAGACCCATCTCAGATACTTCATATATTAATATTTTTCCACCTCTTTACTCACTCATGCCGCTGAATACTTTCCTTGGCTCTCTGTTATTCTGCTGTGAGAGTCGCTGCCATGGGTACAAGGCTTGAAAAATAAATTCTGAGCTTGCTGTGTTAAGTGATGTATTAGTAAGCAGGATATACCTGATAAGATATACCCTCATTACGTGTTTCACTGGAGAGAAAGGTTGGACTGACCTCACGTCATTCTTGTTTGAATACCCCCAGTGCTGATCCCTCAGTTACCATGTCTCTGTATTTCTATCTGCATCTGCATGCTGAAATATTCTCTCATAGCCAGTCATGTTGCTTAGAAAAGCTGTAGTTCAGGGAGAAACTGAGGGCTGGACAGTGAAGGACTTCAGCCACTCAAAGTCAGCTTACTTTCCTCACCTCTGCAAACTGAACCAGCTCTGAATGAAAGTAGCCTTGTGAATTGTTTGTGTTGTAGGTAAGTAGCACTGTGGCATTGCTTGAACATACTCCTTTGGTCAAGTAAATCAGCCTGAACACAGAGCAATTCCCCAATACAGGTCACAAGTTTTCCAGATACATGCTGAGGGATTAAAGTTTATTCTGGACGAGACTCCTATTTAATTGTATATTAATAAAATACACCTTCAGCGCCGTCAGGGATAAATAATGTTCATCACTGCCTGCAGGGTAATTAGGCTTTATATGATACTGTGCATAAGCTGATGAAGTTTTCTAATTAGTACATTTCATATTAGAAATATATTGTGAACCTGAAAAAGAAACTGATGGAAGAAACCTTCTTGTAGCTGGAGCTTGCTTGGTGGGCAGTAGCTGGCCAGTCTATGCTTCATGTCTTCATGGTTTCCTCCATGGCTGTGTGGGATAGGATCACAGCCTTGGATCTCTTTCATCTTACAGTTTCTCTGCTAGGGAAAGACTGGGACCATTAACTATGTCCTTGAGTTCACCTGCTTCCTCCATCTGTGTTTTTTTCGGAGTTGTGCCTGTGGGTATTTTATTAAAGGTCTAAGGTTGTTAGAGGGGTTTGGGGAGATGTTTTATGTTGTGTGGGAGTAAGGGAGAGGAAGTACTCTGTGGATGTTTCTGCACCTCCCGCTGTGCAGAAGTTTTTGGAGTCATATGTTCTCTTCTGGTCTTACTATTTCCACTCTCCCAGTATCTTTTTCATTGACAAGGAAAGGTTTTCACGTTTATGTGTCACAGAAAGCTGTTTTTGAAAGTAGAGTTTTCAAAGGGGTTTCAGGAGTCTGAAAGGGAGAAAACAGAAAGGGGAATGTGAATGGCGAAAGGTACAGCTAAGGCAATTTTTAGACAGCAGGCACAAGCCTTTCTGAGATGCCATGATACACAGGATGCTTGCGTTAAAATTAAGTGCCCAGGGTAATAAAGAAAATGGCATTTTTTTTCAATTTATTGTAGGAACTGGACTTCCAAGGAAGTAAAGTAATTGAAATCAGACACTATTAGCCAGAAGGGAAAGCATAAATCACTAGCTCGAGGAAAATGGAATGACAAATGGATGAGAGTGCTGGAGAATAGGCATAAGTACAGAGAAAATGACGAAAACAACAACAAAAGATAAAATCTATAGCTGTTCTACAGAGCTACGTTTTGTGGGTAGAAAGAAATTAGATATCCTGATTTACTTATTTTTAATAATTTGGACAGTTGATTTCTGACTACATGCTTGCTACTTTTGTTTTGCTAGTGGTTACTCACATTGTGGGCTGATCATGGAGAACATATTTGGAAAGCCTCCTCTAATGTTAGTAGAGTTTGATGGATTTGATAGGCAATGTGTATACCTGAATAACAACGAGTATTTTCTATACATGTAATAATTTCATTCTGTCGAAGAGAGTGGCCTTTTTTTTTTTTTGTAAATTTAATTGTTGTGTGCTCCAGACTTACATCTATACTTCGAGCTGGGATTCTTTTTAATGGAAACCGGACTCTAGACTTTTTGACTGCTTTTAATTTGAAATTATTTCAGTTTAGATTGCAAATTGCTTTTTATGAAGTAACAGAAGGCAAACTTTTCCTCAAAGGTATTTCTTACCTACAGACCACAGTATTTGAATGTAAATATGGAAATCTGACATGCTGTTGTCGTTTCACCAAAAAAAAAAAAAAATCCCCAAACCAACAATATCTATTAAAGGACACTATTTAGATACAGAAAGGCTGACCTGACACAGAACAGCACTTTCTAGTACATTTTTTTCTCTGACATGTTTTAAACACAATGTCATATAAAAGTAAATACTTAAACATTTCCCTCCTTCATAGGACCCTGCATAAAGCATTTAGCATACACTTCACAACCCTTTACTGTGCAAATTGTCCTGAATCTCAGGTGAATACCCCATTTAATTCACAGCCAGCAATCTTACTGGGGAAAACAGCTCATCTGTGCTTTGGACCTCTGACTCTTGCTGTAACTATTCAATCTGTCTTTCTGTTTCTGCATGTGACATTTTCTGCCCTTTCATTCATTCCAGATAAGTTTTCTCTTTAACCTTGTGGTACCAAAACATTTCATTGTATTTGAAAGTAATGGCATTTGGTAATTGGCAATGCACCAAGTGGTAAAGGGCATCTTCAGTAATTTACGTGAATGCTGTGTGTATGAAAGCTGAAATAATTTTATTCTTCAGTGAAGGGGCATGAGCATACTAACAGTATCTTCCAAGCCATTAGTGTAAAGAGGCTGATAGCAGGCTGCCTTGGCTCTGCACTTTCCCTTTCACTGCATTAGTTAAATTTTACGACCAATACCTATTGATAAGGAGGATAAGTAGTAAAGGTTTAAAAGGATTTGGAAGGATTTTTCACAATTGTGTTTGCTGGCTAGGTTATATTAGTAACATATTGGAACTCTACATTTCAATATTTTAGTAAAAATAGTCAGGAGATTTTAGGGTTATGAATAGTTTTCTGTCTATATATTTGAAAGTTGCACACATGGCAGAGGAAGAAAATGAAGTATAAATATACATTTCTGTGTGGATATGAGTGCATACAGAAGGGAGTGTGTACAAGCATCATTGTGGATTAAAAAGACAATGTAAGCCATGGGGCTGTGTGCAGGGCTGAGAGTTAGAAACTAAAAAGCATATGATGGTTGAACAAAATATATTGAAATATATCATTGACTATATGACTTCAGATGAATTGTCTAGTGTGTCTTAAGTGTCTCCTTTTTCAAAATGGAAACGATGAATTCATTCTGTGGAGCATTTTGAGATCTTCAAATATTTGTTCCAGGGACATGCAGAACAGGGAGTCTTGCTACCTGCTATTATTTTCTTCTGTTGATATAAAAGTGTAAAGATTCATTTTGCCAAGTCTGTAATCTTTAAGTGAGTCTTGTTCACGTTAGTAGGCATTATTATAAAATCTTTATCAAAATACAAGCTAAGTATATGTATTTTGTTAAATTACAGGTGAGAATTATTTGCCTAAACAGAAAAAGAAGGGGGTAAGGAGAGAGGCACATGTACCTGATGTGGCTTGCATAATGACGTGGCTGAGAACCCCCACCAGAAACAGAAAAGCTTTCTAGATATATATTCCGATATGTAGTGCGCTTTTTTTTGTATACTGTTTCTCATTCAGAACAATTCTTACTCATTTGCATGTCATTATACAATGCTGATGGGCTTCTTAGTGACAAGAATTGGATAAGTCTGCAGGTTCAGCAATAGTTCAGCTACACAGAAAGATGTGCATTCATTCTTAATGGCAATAGTTTGGGTGATATTTGGCTTTCAGTGCACATTATTCATGCTCAATTATGGTGGAATAGATAAAGAATTGGAAGACAGTCACATCCGTGTTCCTGAATAAAGACTCATGCTTATAGAGACTGAAGTGTCATCCAAGTGAATTAATTATAACAATCTGTTTTCCAATTCAGTCTGGCAATTATTCCCTTTTCAGAATAGTCAGCTTTGATTTTGTTTACAGATTTTGTACAAACTTTGCAACAGACCCATAACCACATCACCAATTCACTGCCTCTTCGAGGATTTAGGGAGACAGCTGTGCAACTGTGGAGGTTACAGAGCATTGAGCCTGGGCGGGGGGGTCTCCAGTCTCTGCCATTGCCTGAGAGCATCCGGGCACGTCTGAGCCATGGATCAAATTTCTGAATATGGATAACAAATGAGGTACCCCAAACAACTCTGTTTCTCAGTCTTTCTAGTTCTGAAATCCTATTCTGTCTGTCTATAGTGCATCTGATCTACTTCGTGGAAGTGACAGTTTGTTTTTCATAAAGCATTTTGATCCATTCATGTTCGAGTCTACAGAGTAAAAAAAAAGCTGAACATGGCTCATGTCTGTCAATGTGGATGTATGGAAATAGTAACATCATTCCCTGTTAGATGGAAGTTCCTTTTTAAACTCATAACAGTGTCATGTAATGTTTGTTGCTATGAGAGTTGTTTTCAAACTGCAGCTGAATTTCACACATGCTGCCAGGGTGCCTTTATCCTCAGCTGCCTTAGAATTACATACTTCTGTGCCAATACTTTTTTGGCCTCCACATCACAATTTTAAAACAACTCTGTCCCTTTGTACCTTTTAAGGTTAGTATAAACTATATTTTTTTCCTTCTATAAACCTAAATATACCAAGATATAAGAATCATTAACATACTTTAATAGATATCTCCATTAAATCTGGGATATCTCCAAATTAATCCTACAATTAACTAGTACTAAACCTTGAAGTACTCAAGACAAATGAGTACATGGATGAACATGATCTGAATTTCCATCTCATTACAGCAAGTCTGAAACTGGTTCTTATACTTGTTTAATGTCCAACATAGTTTAACTAATGGTGGTCTTGAATCAAATATTGGATGGATGTTTGCATGTAGGTGTACATGTATGAAACTGCATTATTTCTATCAAAAGATATTCCATTGGATTTTTCAAAAGGAGTGAAGAACTGCAGGTTGAGGGAGGAATTTTTTTAATTAAAACATGTTAGATGTCTCATGGTTGTTCAGTGAATGAATCCATCATGATAGTGCTGTCTCCAGGGAAACTTCAAAAGCTATTACCTAGAAACTCAATGATGATCAATTATCTCCTACCACCTGCACATACGCAGTATGTTTAAAGTATGGCAACTGCATGTAATGGAAATAGTGGCAAAGATAGATAGTTTTTTTTTCTCCTTCAGTATATCAGTCACAGTAATCAGCTGCTTCTTTCTGTGTCCTAATAGATTAGTTATGAGGAGAGAGTGCTTTGAATACAAGGAGAGATGTTGTCTTGCCGGCATATGTCCCTTTGCTATATGATATTGAAGTATCTTTACAAAGGTAGGTCTTTCTCTATGCCAGTGTGCCATCAAGAGCAATCCCAAAGCAAGGAAAGTCCCTTACTAGCTAGGTTCCTACAACAGAGCAGACCTTCTCTGATGGCTCAGCCAAAGCTGTATCTTGGGTGCGCTTCATCAACAAGTGCTGCTAATTGCCAGCAATGACAAAGCATGGGGAGATTCGAAGCCTTCCCTTCAGCACTGTAAGAGAAGAAAAGATTTTTATAGGTGAAGGAACAGCATGAACTGTTGCAGAAGTGATTCCTTTAATGATTCATGAATATAATTATTATCATTATTAATGATGATACAGTGCTTAGAGCCATTAGTACAAATCTTAAATAAATGCAGAGCAAGCACTATTTTTATAGCCTGGAATTACACAGTCTAAAGGGTATTCATAATTAGAAAGCTGCATTATAAAAATATGCATTATGATTGCTATATCAGTTAATGCTGCTGAATTTGTCTCATTTCTGGATTTGTTTTAATTAGCCACTGTGGAATTGAAAGCAAATAAGAGATTACAGAAAACAAAATAAAAGCTTCAGATAAAATCTGTTAAATTATCAGAATTAATTCTGTCACTTATCAAGAACAATACATTGACTTTAGGTCTTACCACAGCCATACTACAAAAGCACATTTTAGTCCTGGTTTTCAATATTCAGAGCAAGTTGGCTTTGTATTTGCATGGAAGTAAATCCTTATGGAGATGCCATCAATATATATCAGGCAAGGAAGCTGTGGGTTTGGCAATGTCCTATGTCCTCTGAAGTTAGATGGGCAAGTGTCTTCAAAAATCATTTGCACATGTGAAATGCAGATGGGCTTTGCCATTTTCAGCACTGAAATGTTATATACATGACCAAATAAATACACAGTAACTGGCTCTTTTGAAAATTTTGGTGTGTTGATGGGAAAAATTGCATCACCAATGAAGAGATCAGCAAAGTAACTGAAGAAATCCTCAACAGAACTGGAAACCATTCACTATATTCAGGGCACCTACCAGCACACACCCCACTCCTCACATCTGGTGGAAACAACCAGGATAAGAGAAAACCCAACAGCCCAAGGAGAACCAGCAGCTGCCAGTACTGCCAGACAAATGGAAACTCAGAGAATGAGTGAGAGGCCTGGAGAACTCTCCATGCTCTTTGATTCTGAACTGCCTCAGCCTCCCTGGATGTTAGCCTGTAATGTATTACAAAAATATCCCATAGGTATAAAATAACCTCTTTCTCCTGCTATTAACTGTTATGAATAGCCATAGTTATAGATCATTCATTGCACCTACCAAGTTTCATGGTGTTTTTTTTTTTTTTTTCCCCTGTCCTTAGTACTGAGTTACTGAATTCCAGCAGTAGTTGTTGGAGCTGTGATACTGAGGAGCAGAAGGAACGAAACTTCTCCAAGGCAGAGCCCATTCTCCACTTTGTGTTGCACAGAGCAGATAAAACACACTCCCGTGCTAGTTGTGCAGGAGAAGGGACAGCTTTAGCTCCTACAGCCACCCCAGAAAATCTCAGCTCGCATTCAGGAAAAGTGGCAAGGATTCACCAGCTCAAGGGCCAGCACAGACTATCCTCCTTACCTAGTATGCAGCCTTGTAAGCAGAATATTTACTGGGAAAAAAAGGATTATAGATTTTTTGAAACCATCTTGCATCATTTTAGAGACTCCAAGTGATGGTGCTGCTGCCTAGAGAACTTAGCGATGTTTAAACACCTCTGTCACAAGGAAACTTGGCCTTCTTCATATGTGACCAAACTGCACCTTCTAAGCCACTTGGTCCTGCGATGCCTTTTTGGCTAGCCATGCAGAGAAGCTGCCTCCTGCCACATACACATTTTCTACGTCTAAACACGTAAGGAAGTGATCAAATTACTCCTCAGCTTTCTTCTTGGGTAATCAAATATACTGAATTCCTGTGACATGCAATATGGCTTCCTAGCCCCTGGATAATTTTTGTGAAATTTAGACTGCGCAGCAGAAAGCAATTCACATCTTTTAAAACTTGGCACGCAGTTAAGATTTTATCATACAAAGCAAGCAGCAGAGAGATGCTTCTCTCCTATTGTGGGCTCATCTGTGCTTTGCTACTAATAAATTAAAATCTCTCTGTTCACTGGTGTATTGCCAAAACGTTATAGTTGTTGAACATCCCATTTATTTAGCCTTAGTGTTGCTCATTATACCTGCTCTCTCCAGGAATTACTCTGCCATAGTTAGTGGTACTAACAAAGATTTGGATTGTACCTCACGTATCGATTTCCAGTCAAACCATGAGGAAACGCATCGTTTCACAGGTATGCCTTCTCTTGTGTTACTAATGTGAACTCAGACTTTAGCCTTTTTTACCTGAAAGGTCAGTAATTTAGTAATGTCAGCTAGTTGGCTCTTTTCTTACTAACTCATTAATATAACAAAAGGCAACTATGTCCAGAATGATTATTATGGAATATATGTTATGTCCATCTGTTACAGTAGGATATCAAAGGCCTAGCAAGGACAATTCATAATTCTGAGGCAATGTCCTACGGATAATACAGAGCATGGCGGCAGATGGAAAAAGACGGATCCGAGCAGATGGATCTGGGTGTGGCTCATGTCGCACATGCCGGTTTACACAGGGGCAGAGCACCGGGGCTAATTTCTTGCCAGCAGGAACAGCCTGCAATGTGGCACCCAGAGCAATCACCAGTGATTACCAAAATAATTCAGTGGAGAAGGCAGGCGTGCTCATGCTGCTGTGTGTCCCAGTCCCGGGACCAGCAGCGCAGCTGCACAGGAATAGCCAAGGGCAGTGTTTTACTTCCAGAATAATATGCCAGAGTGATGATTTACATGCTATGCTCAGGTACGACTGCTGATGGTGTCTAGGTTTATTTTGGGTTGACTGATAGGGCTTCCCAGATGCACATAGTTACTAGTCAAAAAAGTCATTCTGCAGTGACAGTGAGGTGACAGGCACATTAACAACAGCATGTACTGTACTGTATCATTTACTGAAATGCTGATTAGTACAGGAATGTCAGAATTTGTGTGAAGACAGCTCTGGGTAATGCTACAGTTTACAGTTAGATTTGCAATACAGTGTTTTCAAAACAATGTAGTAATACTTGAGATACTCCAAAAAAAGCAGCTTAACCAAATGAAACTTTTAGCAATGACACTTTTGCAAAAGTGAATTACATCAATTAAATACCATTTTCTATTTAAAATTTGAACTTGCTGTTAAAAATATCACAAGTGCTACTCATTCTGTGAAACAGGATGTAGCCCAGATCTCACCAAAGTCACTAGGAATCTTTCCTTGAAGTCTGGTGAGAGCTAGCTTATGCCTTTTGTACACTGATATTAATTTTGGGAAGCAAATTGCTCCATGAAAAAAACATTTACAAGCTAGACAAGATGATAAGAAAGAGAAATAAGTAATATACCTTACTACAGTTATCATTAGCCACTTCTCTAATCTGATTTCTGTTCAATTCACAAATTGCACTGAGTCTGACAAGGGAATACCCCCAATGTACCCTCTGCAGGGGGCTTCAGGCAAAATTCAGTTCTGGGTAATGGTGCAAGTTTCCAGTAAGACCACTTAAATGAGTCTTTCCACTTAGAACTGCATTTTCTTGGTTTTGTTTGATCTGCAGGTGGGAACTACCAGAATTCATCAAGTATGTTTTAATCATTAGTGGGGTTTGGCAGTACAGATAAGTGAATGCTGATTTTGACAGCTTTGTGGAGCCCTGTGACATTGTTTGTTCACCACCATATCTACCTGCAAAGAGACAGCTTGAACAAAGAGAGAAGTATATTTGAAATATGCCAAAAAAGATACCTGTGCCCAATGATGTCTGCAGAAGCCTGTGTTGGGGCCTAAGGGTACACTGTGATGTAAGAGGTATAAGTTTGGCATGGGGCTTGTGCATGTTTGACAGCTCTCTCACTAACGTTCACAGAAAGAGTTCACATGTCACACTTTCCTCAGGTAGGAAGAGCCTGCTTCTGTGAGGGCTCAAGCATCCGTCAGTGGGAGCTCAGCAGCCTCCGTTCCCATTAGCACCATGTTGTCTTGGATCTTACTCTTCAAAGTTTCTGGATAAGCTATAATTAATGACTTAACAGGATTTCAAGAACCTCTCAGGATCTTGGCAAACAGACTTCAGCTGGAGTCTCAGATGCTCAGAACTACTCAGAATTGGCTTGTAATGAAAAACAGTGTTGTAAAATAGGCTACATTTAATAACTTTGCACACTGCTAAGTTCAAGAGAAGTATAAGTATAAAGTTCAAGAGAAGCTCTGAAAGCAGGAGGCAGATGCATGATAGTTGTGTAGCCACATTTTGTACCTTCCTCCCTCTTCTTTCCCTCCAAGAGGATTTTTATAGCTGCAGTTCCCATTCTGTACCTTTTCCCTTTATGCCTATATTATACTCTCCATTGCCCCAAGCTGAAGAAATCAGCTGTCTAGCAGCCCTGTCTATTTTAGGAAATCTAATGATTTACCTATAAACAGAAAGGCAGATGTCTGCAAGGTTCATCATAGTAAGCCTTGTACTTCTAATAAAATATTGATTTCCTCTCATCCAATAATTTATGTCTCCAATTGCCTTGATCAGGCACCCTGCTATTTTTTCACAAGATACAGCAATCACCAAGGGAGTTAAGACATTTTTAGAATAAGAATGTGCTGTTGTGTTTTTTTTAAAGACAGTGTATTCATATGCAGCTTTGAACAGTGTTATTACAGATAGATGAATCCCTGCAAGGCAAGCACTGTTGCCATACCCAAGGGAAACACAATTCTATTTTTACACTTAGCTGAATTAATTTATTGAATTGGTATATGCTATAGTTAAAGGTCACTATGTACAGAAAATTTCTAATAGCTGCAACTTTTAATGTGAATTCTGAAGTACCATAGATAGAAAAATGAAAGCCAGGTTGAAGACAATGGGGTTCTCCCATTCTGTGCTGAGATGAAGACTCCTTCAATATCCTCTTTATAGGAATCTTCATAGTTTAGCACCTTGTACTAAACTTAATACTTTTCAAAAAATGACTGATGGCAAGGAAGAAACACAATTATCTCAGGACAAAGAGGTTATTTTCATAGATCCGTATTGTCTCCTTGGCATCAGTTTTCTACAATACTCGATATTAGCATGACATATATAACACTTATATAATTTGACTACTCCCTGCACTGTATTCAGACTCTGATCTTATTTATTTCTTTGCTGTAGGAGGTTTATATCCACACGTGGTGACTGACCAGCACAGCCATAGCCTATTTTTACTGTCTGGTGCAGTCACTGGTAATTCAAATGCTACTGGCAGCAGCAGCTCACTAATGATTATAGAAGAAAAATGGGTATTTGGGAAAGAACAGCCATTAGAATCTTTGGTTTTATATTCATCAGAAAATAGAGACTGTGCTGGTGACCTGTGTTTAAGATGACATAATACTGGTTAAGTAAGGGTGGCCGTGAGATACAGGATGTATCTTGTCATGGTTTCCCATAATTCAGGAGTGGGAATTTTCTTGGCTACAGTGATTCACTGCAAAGCCCTTTTCCAGCAGTCTTCGGTGTCCACAACTGCGCATGTATACCTGCACGCGTGCTGCTCCCCTGCTGACTGTGTGCAGTGCATCCTCAAGAAGTGATGCACAACACAGGAAAAAAAGCAAAACAACATCCCACAATGCCAGCATGATAGGATAGGGGAGAGTCCGTGGCCATAGCGACTCTGGCCCAGCAGATAAGCCTCTACCTTAATCAAAAGTCCCGTCTGTGGTTTAGTAAGAAAGGCAAGTACAACTATTGCTAATACTAATTACATAAACAGACAACTCTGCACAGGATCAGGCCTGTATGTTCCTTTAGTATCGTTTTCATCTGATCATGTTCCCACAAAACCAGAAATTTCAGATATCTTCCTTATTGACAAAACTTCCCAGCACGTATTTTCTTGTTCTCTCTTGAATGGTATAGAGTGAAAATGACTGTCATGTCTGTTTTTCTTTTGGTGAATTACAGAAACACTTTTTCTTGAAAAAAGACTGTGTTAGTGGGACATGAGAATAATAATAATAACAATAACAATAATAATAGTGTTGGTGGGAGCTATTAAGAATATTACCAAAATACATTCTGAGAATGAAAACTGAACCTGGGTCCAACACTTCAGAGAGTCTTGCAGTGACAGAGTCTGAAGCTGAAATCATGTTTTCTTGCCAAGAATTTATATTCCTAGAAGCTGAATGTACCACTGGTCCTCCTGACCCATTATTGATTAGTTCTATTTTTGTTGCTGGTAAGTGTTGTCGGCATTGTTTGCACCTACACACCATGAGAGTCAATACTAATTGAGGCGAGAGCACGCGTCCTCCCTGAGTTCAGCTCTGGCACAAACTACTGTTCCTAGATTGCAAAAGGGAAGAATGAAGGACATTTTTCAATGTTCTTGAAAGACAAGTTTAAATAGAACTCAAAAAGCCTCCATTTCCTTGTTTTAATTCTTAATTTTCTTACTTCGGCTGATAATGTGAAAATGGGTTTAGTCTGCGGGTAGGAACGACAAAGCAATAAAGCTAAATAGCCTGTGCACTTTCAAAGCAACGGCACGCTTTACAGAAAACAATAACCAGAAAATTGCTTCCTCTTTCTCTTGTTTATTGTACTGGGCAGGGGAAACACTGAGTTTCAAGTTCTTTTATTCTCAGAAGACTTTGGTAACTTTAATTAAAGGAAGTTTTAGGTAAGAGTGGTAACAAACTATATGCATACAAACCAATTCTGGAAATTCCTGTGTGTTTCTGGTGGTGCTCTGAGACTCTCCGATTCTTCAGCAGCGCCTGTTGTGACAGGTCTAGGGGTAATGGTTTTGAGCTAGAGGGAGGGAGATTCAGACTGGATATATGGAAAAAAAAATTTACCATGAGGGTGGTGGAACACTGATACAGGTTGCCCAGAGAGGTGGTTGATGCCCCATCGCTGGAAACATTCAAGGCCAAGTTGGACGGGGCTCTGAGCAACCTGATCTGGTTGGAGATGTCCCTGCTCCTTGCAGGGAGGTTGGACTGGATGACCTTTAAAGGTCCCTTCCAACCCTAACTGTTCTGTGATTCTATGAAAAACTGTGGGCTGAGTATTCAATACTAGCAACAGGATCTAGACCTAGAGCCAACACATCTTTCATCTTGCTACCTATGTTCTCTCCTGTCATCAAAGGATATGTTCTGTCATGGCTCAGACACATGCTGTCATGACTTGATATGTGAAATCACAGCGCGGAAGCAGAACAGGTTAGTGGCAGATGTCACTGATGTGTCAACAGATGAAGCACCCTCAGAAATGGCAGCAGCTAAGCCTTTCCAAAGGTTCCTGTGAATGTCCTCACTACTCATCCTAGGAAGTTTTTCAGCTGTGTGTGCAGTGCTGTCTGTGTGTCCATCCCACAGCAGCCTGGCTGTCCTTGGGAAGCTATACTTAGAGGATAAGCCAGCAACAATGTGCTGACTCCTGAGGGATCTGGAAAGGCTTTTTGTGGATCTTGCATCAAGCTCCACGGTCAACAGCTCAAGGAACTTTTAATTAGGTATAGCTCATCTAGTCCTTTGAGCATTTCGTTGCAAAGCTTGCACATCTATAAAAACATTTCAAAGCAAACAAATTAATTTAATACTTTCCTCATTGCCATTCCATCCAAGAATATGAAGAAAATTTCTCAACAATGAAAGCTGATTATAGATTAGCCAACTTAATGATAGAAGTTTCTTCTCTTGTGACTTGAAATGAAAATAATGAAAAGACAGTGGAGAACAATTTTGTAGGAGAGGGGCATGATGGAGCCCTGTCATTATTAATCAGTGCTGTAGTAACTCAAGTTCTGAAATGTGGATACTTACTTTTACTTTTGAGAGTCTAGATGTAGGTTTCATACTCCTATGTTAGAAAAGCATTAATGACTACTTAATTAGGCTTTCAATGGATTAATGGGGTTTTTGCTAGTGAATTTAGCTCATGCATTATTAACTTACACTGATATCCCCACAGCCTGATTCACGTCTGAATTTCTAAAACATGTTTTCATTTGGAACTCCAGCTTTTATTAAATTTCTTTCACCTGAACTATTACTGCAATGATGGATGTTCTAAATATAGCTTGTGAACTATCTATCAGTCTTTGCTGAGTCAACAAGACCAGGAGAAGATTGTCAGCCCAAGAAAATTACAGGCAGTAGATGGTGCAGGACAAAGAAATGTATTTATTTATTTAAAGTAACACAAACCTATCCCATTCTCTGGCAACTCTTTTTTTTTTTTCCTGCCTTTTGTTGCACAGAGGAAAAAGCATCCTGTTTTAAATAGGCAGTTGTTATTCCTGTGCAACATAGCACCCTACAGTCATTCATACTGTGTTTATTCCCACATAATTATTAACATGATGTAAGGGCTCAGCAAGATTCTTCTCATTACCCTTCTCAAATAAGAGAAAAACAAACTAGCAGTGAGCTACCCAGAGCTAAAGCAGTGTGTGGGGGAGCAGTATGGTGCTAAGAGGTTAAGGATCTGTCCTGCTGGCCCTCTGAGGATGCATATGACAATTCTCTAGTGAGTGTGGACCAAGCAGGGTGCAGAGTGACACCAGCATTTACAAGTTGGAAGCTTTCCTGAAATAAAAGCCTGATGTGAGCTGATGGAAAGAGCCAGAGCTCCTCATAGCAGCAACAGGAGGCTTTACTATCCAGAGGCCAGCTTCGTCATAGCTGTAAAGCCACCTGGCTCCACTAAAAATAACTTCTCTTTATGCCCCAGATTCTTCATCTTCATTTAATATGAAAGTAGATTGAGAGCTTTACGTGGGTTTCCTGACACACGCCAAAATCAATTGAATAACCTTTTCCTACTTAAATAGAAAAGCAAAAAATGGAACTTAATGTTTAGTTTCAAATGGGAATATTTCATTGTGGCTTTGAGTTTTAAAATAGTAACATTTCCAAAATATTAGCAATTTTTATAAGGAGAACGCTGTTTCAAATAATCTGGCATGCTTGTTTTAGAAAATGCCAAAAGAAAGCAGTACTGTTTTTACAAATACTGTCTTCTAAATTATTTGTCTTAAATGAACATGAATTCACAAATGTGTTCAAGTTATCTATTACATTTTTTTTTAACAAATATTTATTTCTTTTGCCTACCCCCCAAAAAAAGAAAACACATAGAAAACACCAATAGTTACACTGCTCTAAAAAAAAAAAGGCTACAAACCCAGGAATTTATATATGTGTAGACAGCCCATCTCAAGGAACTTTAAACAGCTATAAATGATCTTTTCTTTGATTTTTTTGACCATTTCTGTTATAAGCTATTCTGCAGAATACTTCTGTTTCATCTGGAGGTTGGAGACTTCAAGCAAACTGTGAATTTAAGACTGGTCCATTATTTGAAACTTTATATTAGCGCAGAGACATCTAGGTATGAGGCTTAGGTACACGCAGGGAAATAGAGGTAAGACCTGTACGTAAAGGACATGTGTCCACAGCCCATCATGGCCTCACGGTCTTGGCATCATAAAAATACCTACTCCTCTGCATGTCCACCTGGGACAAGAAGTGGAAACTGCATGGGCTGTAGATGTTGGCATTATGATTCTGATTTGAAGGCTGATAAAAGGGCATTTTACAGCATCCTTAGTGAGCCAGGGAAAACCACTGTAACATAGCAAGGCTGTGCTTCCTCAATATACAGGTTCTGGGTGCTGACAGTGTGGTGGGATGCCACCAGTGGCACTGCTGGTAGCAGTGACTGTGGTTACAAAGACGATAACCAAGGTGATCAGATGTGCAAAGTGCTCTTGCCAGTCTTTGGGAGAAGGCAGCTGGGCCAAACTGGAATCCTTGTAATCAAACTGCTACTAACTGGAAGTGCCTGAATTCAGAGATGAACACATGGACACAAGTGCCTCTAAAGTTAAGCAGAGGTTGGTGAATGTGGCTCCAGGACCTAGGAACATCCCAAACATGAGGGGATCAGAGGTTTCTCAGAAACCACTCAATCAAGTTAGTATCCTGTCTATACTTGTACTTTTCTGAGCAAAGCTGACTTATCTGGCTGTAGTACTTTCTTGAAATTCAATGTGAATTTAGATCATAGTTATAGTATTCTAAGAGAAGATAAGTTAAAGACGTGACTTTTATTCTAATAAACAGCATTTAATATTAAAAACACATTTTCTAAGTTACTTCAGTTGTATATTAAAAAGTTCGACAGAGAAGTAACTAACAGGGACAGAAAAGCCCCAAACATCAGGAAAAAAAAAAAAGGAAAAAAAATCCAGAAGGTTGCAGTAAAAAGGAATCTGGGTTAAATGACATCAGTTTATTTTGACATCCTGTGCATATGAGACTTCATGGCAGTAGGTGTTGGAGTTCATTCAGGCTATGAGAAAATTCTCCTGAATCCTGCTTGTGGTTGAAATTGTGGTAAATGTGTCCTTTCCGACCCAGACAAGATACTGATGCCTTGTAAGCACTTTTTTTTTTCCTTCCCCTCAAAAAATGACACTTCCCTGTTTTGTGCCATTGCTCAGGATTGCCTAGGTTAGTAACAGAGATGTGAGGAGGTGAGCAGGGATTATTTTATAAATGTTCTTCTGGACATACAAGGCAGCAAGGTGGAGCAGTATAGAAGAATGAACTCAGAGAAAAGACAAAAGAAAAGAAGGCAATGGATGTTCAAGGACTAGTAAAATGGAGGCAGAAGGAAAAGAAAAAAGAAGAGCCTAATGCTTCATATTGGATGGACTTGTACAACCTAACATTTAAGGTTTTTATTTTTAAAAATTTAATATTTAAATATATATGATTGAACCAGCAAAATGAGAATTGATGGTGTACTACAGGACACCATTTGCATTTTAGTGGCCAAATATGTCCTGATGGCAAAAAGAAGAGAAAGGGTTTTTTTTTAGCTTTAATTCTTTGTTTTAGTTGCAGACATTTGGAATAATTTCAGAGTACCACATTACTGAAATGTCATTTTTTTCATTTGAATAATATAGCTTAGAATAAAAACTGAACACACAGGAGCGATGTTAATAAATACTGTGAATCTAATTAATTCCATATTGCTTCCTGAAACACATAAATCACTTTGAAGTGAAGACCAAAATTGTTCGAAAAGCTACCTAATTAATGAACATTTTGACTTTTAAGGTTGAAAAGGTTCATAGGTGTCACTGAAGTAATGAAAGAAGCTTGTGTAGCTGTTCCTTCTGGTCTTAATACACAGAAAGAAGAAAACCATGAATATACCAAAGGATAAAGGAATATTGATTGATGTTACATGGAAGAGAAGGAAGCAGTAGCATCAGCTAAAACTGTAACTGGCCTGGTGAGCTGGCTGGGGCTGAGATAGAGTTAATTTTCTTCATTATAGCTTGTAGGGTGCTATACTTTGGGTTTATGAACCAGTGTTAATAACACAGGGAGGTTTCAGCTGTTGCTGAGCAGGGCTTACACGGCGTCAAGATCTTTTCTGCTTCTCACGCCGCCCTGTCAGCAAGTGGGCTGGGAGCGCACAAGAGGCTGGGAGGGGACACAGCCGGGACAGCTGACCCCAGTGGACCAAAGGGATATCCCAGACCATATGACGTGGTGCTTAGCAAAAAACCTGGGGGAAGAATGAGGAAAGGAGGATTTGCAGTTACAGTGTTTGTCTTCCCGAGGAACTGTTATGCTTGATGGAGCCCTGCCACCCTGGGGATGGCTGAACACCTGCCTGCTGATGGGAAGCAGTGAAGGAGTTCCTTGTTTTGCTTTGCTTGCACACATGGCTTTTGTGTTTCCTGTTAAACTGTCTTTACCTCAACCCATGAGTTTTTTCACTTTTACCCTTATGATTCTCTCCCCAATCTGACCGGGGGGAGTGAATGAGTAAGTGCGTGGGGCTGAGCTGCCATTGCGGTTAGCCCACAACAGCTTGTAATAGAGTTAACAGGAGGAACAGGCCTAATCCTTCTGGGAAGCAGACATGGTGAGTGTAAAGCACCTGAAAAGCTTTTTCGAATGTGAGCTCCTGGGGGAAAATGGAGAAGAACCAGTATTGCTCAAGACGTAAAGCTGGATACTGCAGAGATTAAAGAAGTGATGTAGAAGAACGTGACTCTAGTGCACCAACTGAAAGGTCTGATCACTGAGAAAACACACGGATGAAAATTATTTATTGTACTTCAGAGAAGTGAATGTTTGCAAAGAAATTAAAAGGTAAATCACTGATCTCCTGGCGGGGGAGGGAGGGGGTGGGACGACGACGACGACACACGACACACATCAGCATATTCTGATGTACTTGGAGGCTGACAATGAGAAAGCTGCAGCCTTGGGATCTCATCTGCTACAAATGCCTCAGGAGGGGAGCTGACTGATCACAGGATGAGTTTGAACTGCTGGTGAAATGTGTCATACGTGTGCTGGTGTGATATCTCAAACGTGGTGGTTTGGCAGACACAGGGGAGTGTTACTGCAGCTCTGAGGGCGTACTGGTGGTACCCCGGAACTGACGCCAGTCCCAGGAACAGAGCTTGGTGAGGAAACAAGAAGAAAAAGGGTAGTGGGGTGAACTTGGGAGTGCGGGGGCCATCAGGCTGGACGCTAGAAGAGCCTGATTTGTTTAGCAATATAGATGCCTGTTGCTTGTATATGTATGTACATATTTATACTAGAAGAAATAGCAGGAAGAAAGGAGACACAATTAAACAAAAAAAAAAAATTGTTACAAAGAAAAGTAACCATAAACCAGCTGCTAATAAATCCAGACTGGAAGAAAGCTCACAAGGCTTAGTGTTAGGCCTCTTATTTCAAGCTCTAGTTTCTGATGATTCACAGCCCAACAGCTTGCAGCCGCTCAAGGATGTCTGAAAGGACCATGACGGCTCACCCCAGCTGTGTTGAAACTCAGGGCGCAGCGGCCAGCTCTGTTCCCACACTCTCTTTTCCTCTGTATAAGAAACATATCTTTAAACTTGGATTTTTTTTCCTGCTTTTCCATCAAGCCTGGCTAAACAGACCAAAATCGCCACCTAGTGAGGGTAGTCTCTCCGCTCATCCATGGCAGACACTGCTGTAAATACAATCGAGATAACTGTCTCCATGTAATGTTTTGCTGCATTTATTTGAGTGAAAATGCTAGGTAATACTTTGCAAGAACAAATCAAGCATTTAAGGAAAAATGAATTTGCTGAGGTGACAGGAAAGCAGGCATTTTCCAGAAAATAATATGTATCCATGGTAGGGATTCCTACCAGCTCCTGCTGCAAACATTAAGGTTCCTGCTTTAATAGCCTTTTAGCTCGTGGTTCTGATTTCTCTGAATGAATTGCTAAAAATAAATAAACTGCATAATTGGCTAAATACCAAAGAAGTGTCCAGAAGAGGTTTCACTTGTAATGTCTGTAATGAATTAAAATGAACGCACAACAAAGAAAAGATAAACCTCCATGTATCAAGTTAGCAATTTTTTTTTTTGGAAAGGCTTCCAGTTAAATCCATTTTGCAGGTTCCTTCAGCTTGACCTGATTAATTGGACAGGAATTTGTAGTCTGCAAAACATTTCAAACTACCAAATCATTCCTGAAGTTCACACTTTTCTATAATTTCTATCCTGACACTCTCTGTGGGTTGCTTCTTGTTACAGTGAAGAAATAAATTGACTGTTAATCTTTAAAAAATGAATAGCAAATAACTGTTTAGATTTTATAAAAAATCTCTTTAGATTTAATAAAAAACTCTTTCTGCAGTGATAAACACAAAACACAAGAAAAAGTAAGGGAAAATACATAAGAACCTCTGGACACAAGAGCTGTGAATTTCAAATAATCACATGAGAAAACTCTGAAGAAATTATGAGTACAAATAACAGTGAGACAGGAAGAATATTTTTTTTTTTCTCAAATAAAGTTATTTCCTTTGACTTCCCTTGGTAGAGAGATAAGAGTTGTGGTACTTATTGCTGATAAATATTTCTAGATCTTTTTGAAACTGCATACACCAGTCTCATCTAAAGACAAATTTTGAATCTACTAGTGATGTAATAAGGATCTAAAAAAACGTCAGGACTGAATTTTTCCTTTCCAAAAGGAGCTAATTTTAAACTGCTAAATGCTACTGCCTAGATTTATTTCCTGCTTTCCACAAAAATCAATCATCCTCTAAGTGTGAACACTAGACTTAGTGATTAAATGTGTTACTCAAACAGAATACGGGGAATTACAGGGCTGCAAACTGCAATGCAACGTTAGATGTTGAGTCACTGGCAATGCCTTCCGAATACAGTGTAGTATCTTACTACTTCTGTCATATTATTAGGTCCTACAGCGATACGTGGACTGTATTGAAACAAGCCATTGTGCACCAACCAGCCATACAGAGGGGGAAGGAAGACTGGCACTGATCACAACAAAACAGGTGTCCAAGAAATTACATCCTGTATTTCACACATTTCTGGCACTAACTCTGTAACAAATGTCAATGCAGTATTGTTTCCCTGCACAACATCTCAGTAGAAAGCTTTTGCTTAGGTTGGTTACGCTGCACAGAACTTGTAGTAGGCTCAAGTACGCTGACTGAGCCGCCAGACAGCGAGTTCTCTGCATGCCAGGAAGGAGAGCTCACTTCTGCCTACATGGGGTTACTGTGAATGTATCAGGAGCATTGATAGTTTGACCTTTTCTGGGTTTTTCTGCTGCACTGCATTCTGAGAAGCAGCAGAAACTTTAGTTTACTGAGGATTACTTACTGTGTTGCACTCCATGGGGATAAGCAAAGAAGATGGGCAAAGGCATGTGTTTATTCTCCCAGTCTGAGAATACAATGAACCTCAGGAACTGCTTCATAGATATTTAGCATTGTTAGACTTCCTCTTGCCCTCTAAGAATTAGGGCTTTTTACCTGCCTTCCCATTCAGGAGTCCTTGGGTCTCCTAAGGTAAAAGGTACCTCAGAGTTGCCATAAGCCAGCCCACTTTGTGAGATCTTGGAGATGTCATATGTGAGACCTGGTGCCTCAAACTAGGATACTAGTAGGAAGAGTGGTTTGTCAAGGGAAGGAGACGAAAACAGTGGAGAAGAGCTGTGTCCTGGAGCCATTGGCTGCCCACTCTCATACCCAGTAATCGTGTGGTGTGTGTGTGTGTGTATGTGTGGAAAGCTGAAGTGGGAGACACTGTAAGGACTGTAGAGCCAGGAGGGTGACCTGATGTGGGTCCTGTAGTGCTTTAGCTCAGTGTTCCACCCTAGAAGTAGTCTGTTCAAGGGAATATGAAAGGAGGATGTATTTTCATTGGAGTTATCTTTTCCAACCCTACCTTCTTTCTCTGCCTCCATTGGAGTGCAGCTGCTAAACTCTGCAACTTCCACAGAAGAGACAATTGGTTGTGCCGCCTCAGTCTCATCAGTTCATTTCATTTAAGGATGTGAACCTAATGGATTCTGTCCATGCTGTGTTTGCAGGATAAACTGCATTTTCTTCACAGTGTTTTGTTACACACATAATTAAGTACGTGAAACAGAAGACAGTGTATGGACCTCTCCTTTAGACTGTAGCTTTCTGGATTTAGTACTTGCCATGACATCTGCTAAGATACCAGCTATCAGGTGAAGGAAGCTGAGGTGACAATTTTTCCAATATATCTCTGAGATAGGGCTGAGATTGAGACACAAATAAACTCTGTGCTAAAATGATAGAAACTTGACACAAGATTGTTCCTGGGTGTAGTTCTTCACATAGAGTTGGAAAAACACCGGTTACCTTGTGCCCCTGTTAAAAGGGAGGAAGCTTTTAAACAGTGAGGAATGGCAGGTAAGGTCAAGGTTCCTACAAGAAATCAAAATAAAGCTTCAGCTGGGATGGAATATAGCACAAATTTGAGGATATTAGGACCAGCTCCTGGGAAAAGCTTGTGAAAGTCATTGCTTATGATAAATGAACTTCAGTATCTTATCTGAAAGGCTATGTGCCATATCTAGATGATCTGACAAGCCACAGAGAAAACTGTGGTAAGGCATGAGCTGCACTTCTATCTTATTGAATTTACCTTCATATGTAATGAAGATAAAACTAAATGTGATATTTATATATATATATTTGTATGTGATTGGGCACTAGTACAGTATCCGGGTGTGCTTTTACCCAGTCTGTCACCACCTCAATTGTTCATCCAGCAACACAGCTTGATTTCACCAGGAAAATAAAACCGTGAAAAAGAAAATAATCTTTTGTCCCTGGTATTGAATCTTCAACCAAGTAGTTGCTATAGCAATAACATTTCTCAAAATACTAAATTTAAAGTAACAGCTCCTGAGAGCTACCTCAGCTCTTGTGAGACACCTGTTTGGTTTGTTTTTTTTTTTTCAATTTCTCTTATACTCCATTTAAAGAAGCTGGGCGTCTGTACTCCCGTCACCGAAATACTCAAAGCTAATTTTAAAAACAGAACAAAAAAGGGATTGACCTATTTTTCCACTCTTTTTTTTGCAGATGTTTCACACCTTCCACTGGCTTAGCATTTCCATTCCGCATTAGTGATGTGATGGGTATATATGTGTGCACTCTTACGTTCAGTGAAAGACGTTACGGGACACGTGTTCCAGCTCTGCTTCACAAAGGCTGGACAGCGGCTGTAGATGATGCTCTGCTGGCAGTGCCTCTGGGTTGGCACAGATGAGGATCTGACTGTCGGGGCAGTGTCTTCATAATTCACCTGGATCAGGCTTTTTACATGTCATTTGAAACAGCCTTTTATTAACTATTTTCTGTTTGGTTTTTGTTTTTGTTGTTTGTTTGTTTGTTTTTCCCAAAGCCCCAGTCCAGAACAGACTTTATGTCTTTCTAGGATATTACAAGATTTAGATTAAATAGCTTAGTTACATTTAATTCATAGCTAAGCAGTCAAAACCTGCCTGTGTCAGCATAGGCTAGCACTTTGTCAGTAAGACAGCCATTGTGGTGCACCAATAAAAGAAAAACATTTACAGTATGCACAAAGTATTTCCGTCTCTCACCTCATCAGTGCTGGAGCATCATTTATCAGATGCTGCCTTGGATCATCGCCTTTGGGGACCCTGCAGATGTGGAAGAGCAGGTGGCTTTGGGCAAGGGCAAGCAACCTTCTCGCAGGGCTCTGGGACCATGAGGAGCTGCTGTCTCACTCAGAAGGAAAACCCTGGCAATGGCAGCACTAGCCTAGGGGTGCAGCAGCTGCCCCTGGCTCCTGCTCACCTCAGAGCCATGCTTTGCTTTCCTTCCCTGCAGCCCTGTTCTGTGCAAGCAGATCTTCTACTGTTGCGGTCGTGGTGGTCCCACGTACCCTAATACTCCCACCCATGTTCTCTCTCTGTGCTGTGTGGAGGTGGAGAGCAAAAGAACAGTTTGCTCTTTTACCACCTTAGAAAACAGAGAACTAGACTGATGATGACATTGATGAAACCAGTAAGTAATACGGAAAGTGGCACATGGCTAAAATATGGTCCAATGTTCCTTTCTTTACTGGCATTAAATGATGAGTGATACCACTGAAGACTGTCACTAGACTTATCAGAATTATTTTAGTAGTGTCATTCTCTGTGAATGGAAACAGGAAGTGGAATACAGTAACCTTATATCTCAAATTCACACTTCCCTTCATCTTTCTCAAGTTAGACGTGTTAGAAACCCAAAAATAAAAAAGGCAAGGCAAGAATCTCTCGTAGCTTTACAACCATGTGAGCCAGGACTGACCCCATTGACATTAAGAAAGCAAAGCTGATGTGTAGCTACGTCAGAAAAAGAATAATGGTCTCCATCATGAATGCAGTGATGCAAGTTGTGGCTAATATTCTAGGAAAAACAGAGTAAATGAAGTCTGAAATTCCACCAGCTAGGCCAACACAGTTCACTGAAAAGCTCCCAACTTACAAAGCTGAGCTATATTTTTGCTGGACTTTTGGCAGATGGATTCTGCTTTAATTGAATTATTGACATATAAATTCACTTCTGCTGTTAGTATGCTGACAACAGTATCATCTGGCACTGACATTTCATACCCTGTGGATGTTAACTAAATTACCATCACAGCAGTTTTAATTATCCATATTCTTATTGTATAGATTGGGAAGTGAGATAGGAACTACAGTGACTGACTGAGGCCATAAATTAATTATTTCAGGCATTGTCTGTGAGGAAAATGGAATTTGAATGCATGCATTTCTTCTTGCCATTAAACAGACACTTGGATTTTATAGACTCTTTTCTATAAGGAATGTCCTTGCTTTGGGAAGAGTTCCTGTGAATTTCCACTTGTTTTTTTTGCCTGCAGTGTCATCAGGAATTCTAAGAGGAATATTCATTAACAATAATAACAGTGTGGATTGGAGCCTGGATGAAGACATTTACTTTTCACTATGCCATTTTTGCATAGTGGAAAAAGAAAAGAAAAGAACATAGATGTTAGCTTTCATATGGTAAATTTGCTCCAGCTGGGACAAACAAATTTGGAGAGAGAATGAAAAAAAGTGTAATTTTTTAGCTATGCAAGAATAATTAGGTAAATACACAAATTATTGAAATATAGGACATTGTAGCTTCTATGTCTAAAAGTTTCCTCATTTCTCCAGAGGATTGTGATTTGAACACATAGACTGAGCACTTCAGAACAATCTAAGGCATTAGGTACCTACATTTTATTATCATAAAGTGATAGGACTCTGAACTTATCTGAGCTTTTTCATGAAGCCCAGCCTATATGCCAGCCATCCTCATTATTTTCCTTTATCTTGAAGTGGATCTTCAGCAAAGCAGGGAGGTACTATAGGAAATGATGCTATGAAAAACATCCACACATACTAATGTAAGCTGGTGCAAGCTATGGCCTTCATCAGCATTGGTGGAATATTAAAAAGTATAAAATCTGAGGGCCAGATTTTGTGGAAATTAAGCTCTTTGCACAGAATCAGGGCCCTAAGTTTACCAACAGAGTCTGTGGTCTGTTCTCCTGCCTCCTCGGGGTTTTTTTGCCTGTGTGGAGGCCAGGGCTGACATAGTGCGGCTGTGCCCAGCCTCGTACCTTGGTGATCCTGACCTTTTTCCTGGCTTGACCTCAGATCTGTCTCATCACTACCAATTTGTCCGGTGATCACAGAGCTGTTGGCCAACACTGGTTACCATCACCAGATCTGCTCTGTGTGCTTCTCTGGGGTGCCATGGGACTGTGTGGCTTCTCAGTGAGGATGCTGCCCAGCTGGCCTGGCTGCCACCCTCAGCTCCTGGCTCCCTGTCCCTTGCAGGGAAGCCAGCTTTCACTACTCCCTGATGCTTAAGTTAAATTTGACTCAGTTTTGTTGATTAGTTTTAGTTTTCATTATTGTTTATTTGAAATAAATTAAAAATCCCAATAGAATTAACTTGGTAACCTTTCCAGCATGTGAAAGGTCCAGAAATGAACCACTGAGTTCTTTTTTCCATGAAGTTACAGTGAAGCTTAGTTCCCCTTTTATTCCAGTGCTGCAGTGAAATTTCACATTCTATTGCAAAATACATAGGTCAGCACAGGAACAAATCTATGGTGAAATAACTTGCACTGCTCCTTGCATTTTTTTCCTTCATAATATATAAGAAGGTATTAAAAAAAAAACAACAAACAAACCACATCAAATAAAAAAAAAAATCCAGCAAATGGAAACAAAGAGGGGAAGGGAATACAGTTTTTTAGAGAGGAAGGCAACAGTCGGAATAGTGACATACACAGTTCATAGGATCACAGGACACATGATCAGGAAGTCTCTAGTCCAATCTTCTGCTCAAAGCAAGGTCAGCTATGAGGCCAGATCAGGTTGTTCAGGGCTTTGTTCAGTTAGGTCTTGAAAATATGTCAGGATGGAGCATGCAGAACATCTTGGTGCAACCTGTTCCACTGCTTGGCAGTCCTCATAGTTCAAAAGTTTTTCCTTATATCAACTATGACTCTTTTTGCTTGAAGTAATGCACATGATTTCTTTTTCTCCTGCTACACACTCTTGTGAAGAGCTTGGCTCCATCTTCTCAATACCCTTCTTGCAGGTATTGCAAGGCTGCCATTAGGTCTCTGAAAGCCTTCCCTTCCCCGGGCTGAACAAGCCCAGCCTCCACAGACTCTCAAGTTCCCCTCTTGAAATGTGAAATTAATTTGAGGTATAAACAGACACAAACAGGAACTCATGAAAACAATGAAAGTAGCTCTTTGTAATGGAGAAATTTGTAATTCACATGCAGAGGGATCTTTTCATAAGAATTTCCATATTTCTTACAACCACTATATGCTCATCCTCCAAGTATAATGTAGACCTAGAAGTGTGCTGAAAAAATGTTGTTCAAAATCTTTCCACTGCACAGACTTGGTAGAGGGAGATTTTTTTGATAGATAGAAAAACTTGTTCCCTCTGAAACCAGACAACTACCATAATCAAACTTTATTCCTGTCAACTGAACAAAAGTGAAAAGATTGTGAGAAGAGAAAAAAAAAAAAAAAAGATTTTCCATGGTGTTTTAACTCTTTTTCATAGAGCTGAGTTCCCACCACTACTAGGGAACCATGCAGCAGTTGCAGGGGCCTGGGCAGGAACGGGTCTCTGAATTAGCAGCTGTACTTTTGATTTGTGCTAGCTTCAACCCTTTCAAAATCTGGGCTCTTTTGCTGCCATTCTTATTGTTTGGTGGTATATTTGTGTTTCTAATGGTTTGTCAGTATTGCTTGTTGGTTTGTTGTTTGATTTTTTTTAAAAAACTAGTAGATCAAGAGCCCTCGAACCTCTAGCTCAGGCCTACAGGTGCAGTTAAGTAAATGGATATAAACCTCCTTGCTGTACTGACTTTGCAAGCATATCCACATTCCAGATTTCAGTCATAATAAGTAATGCTAAAAGCTGGTCCTTTATGTTGTGGAGATGTGAAAACTCATCTTTCAATCCTTTCCTTTCCTCCCTGCATATATCAGGAAAAAAATTCATCAGAGTCAAATCACCAGCAGCTAGAATTTGGTTCTTTAATAGGCACTTGAAGTAATGAATCCTCAACTATCTGAAACCCAATATTGATACTGTGATGAAACTGCATGACATATGGTTATACTTTAGAAAATATATTTTACAAAGAAAACAAAAGCTGAAAAGTATAAAATCAGCTAAGTACCTGTCCACATGAATAAGCAATATAAGATGTAGCTAATGTCAGGGGTATGCTGAAGGAAAACTCGAGCCATTACTGAAACACAGGAACCACTACAGCAGCATAAATTACACCATGAAATTAGAGAGAAGATTTACCACCCTCCCTCTGTCTGCTCCTTTGTCAATCATTTGAACAGTCTCCATGTGTGTGTATGTGTGCGCTTTATTTGCCTCTCCCACAGTACTGATTTAAAAATAAAATCCCTATTGGGGGTTCTTCTCAGCTAAGCTTTAGGTTTCTATTAAAACCAGAAAAATAAATGACTAGGTTAAGAGAACTTCAGCCTTCCTCCAGCTGAGTATGCGTAGGCCCAGCACATGGGCTAGCTATCAAGCTGTGACAGGAGGCAGTTCTGTGGGGGATCCTCAGTAATTTTGTCAGTGTGTCATGGTCATCTTTCTTGGCAGTGCATTTGTTTGTTGACACTGATTTATGTACCATGCCTGATTTAATGATATGTTTTGATGCTCCACTGATTTGATTGAATCTGTAATAATTTCTTAGAAGCTCCAGCTCCTGGTTTAACTTAATTAGTATATATGACTTCTGGGGTCTTTCCTAGATACAGACTGGGGAAGAATTTTTCTTTCCCTTTTAAGTTATCCAGTTTCACTTTGAATGTGCTCACTCAGGCATTTTTTACAGTTCTGCTTCACAGGAAGGTCTATAGGTTACCAGTGCACTGCTCTGTAGCAGAACTGCATGGAGCGCGGTTTTTCACTTGGTCTCCCTCACGCTTTTGTAGGCACAAGCAACACCTGAGCAAATTCCGTATGTCTGTTCGTGCAGTTTCACTCACAAAGCAGTAAAGTATGGGATCAGCGATGCAATTCAAACTTGTTAAGGCTTGTGTGATTCTGTAAACCTTATACATCAACGGCAAAAGCTGTGGGTCAGTGGTGTAAGGTTCTTTGATGCTGCGAATAAGCAATGTAACATGATAAGGAGTGAAGCAAACAATGAAAGTAACTGTGATATTCAGAATAAGTTTCCTAACTTTTTTCTTTTCTTCATCTACTGTGGCTTGATTGCACCTCACCACTTGGTAAACTTTATGGTAGCAAAACACAATGATTATCAAAGGAACTAGGTACCCTGAGCATATCCTCAATAAATTTATCCATGCCTGCCACCGTTCCAGGGGGTATTTATCATAGCATAATGTATGATCAGTGAAATTGCAAGGATCATTGAATACTTCTTTGTTCACCAATATGACGGAATTCAAGATGCTTTCCAGAAGCCAAACAGTTATGCTGACAATCAACGAAAATCTTCTTGTGCGCAAGTGCTGCAGCTTCAAGGGGTGAACTAAAGCCAGGTATCTGTCAATAGAGATGCAAGCAAGGAACGCTGTGCTGGTGTAGAAATTCATATACATAAGGAAGGCAGAAATCTGACAAAGCAAGGCAGAGAGCCTCCAGTTATCTCCATTCCAGGCATAATCAATCCACAGAGGCAGAATCAGACAGTACAAAAGGTCAGCCAGGGATAGGCTGAAGAGGTAGACTGCTAACTCATTCTTTCTCTTCACCTGAATGCAAGAGGCATAGAGGGATATGCAGTTGATGGGAATACTGATTATCATCACAATGCTGTACACAAATGGGAACAAATACTTATCCAGAGTGTGATCATCATGGCACTTAGTAGTGTTGTTCATTGTCCAACCCAGCAATATCTTTGGGCTAATTCCAGCCTGGATACAATAAAAATCCCTCTGTAGTCTGATGGGTAGTCATCTGTTAGTTCTTCAGGACTTGGTTGGTAAGATTCCAGCCTTCTGTTACTAAAAAGGAAAAATGTCAGCTATAGTAACATTTTGGTTTGTGGGGTTTTTTTTGTTTGTTTGTTTGGTTGGTTTGTTTTGTTTTGTTTTTTAAATGGGCTTCGTGGCAGCTGTCTTTTTTTTAGAAGGAAGAAACTGTGTTTCTAGGAAATCAAAGGTTTCAAACACTCCTGGAGTTAGGAGTGCATAGGAAGAGGAATCCAAATGTTTAAAGTGGTCAAGGTCAGTCAGATGCAAGCTTCTATAGTAGAAGCACAATGAGTAGTTAAGACACTTCTAGAGGGTCAGGGTCCTGCAATCCCAGGTCTCTCTTGTGGTAGAGTTGAAGGAGATCAGAAAGTGCACCACAAATAGCAGAAGTCCACTTCTATTATTCTGGTGAGAAGAATAGGGTTTTGGCCACACAAATATGGAAGATTTCTTATCCCAAATAACCTCCTCCTCTCTAAGTCAATGGAGAAACAAGGATAGAAAGACAGGGACTGTCTAGGTTCTGCTAGATGTTGGGATCTGCTCAGAAGAGGAGAATGTGTGGCTGGTATGTCTCCCTACACAGTTCCAAGATCTTCCAAGAACTTGCCACCAACTGTGATATTCCAGCAAAGCCTACTGCATGTCCCAGGAACCCTCATATGAAACCTGGCAGGCTACTGGGTTCCTGCATGCACAGGAGAATCTGACAGGGCATCACTTAGACTCATGTGAGGTGAAGACTTTCTGAGTGCAATTTTTCATTTACACTTCTTTCCGCTAAGAATTACAGTTGCCATGCATGAGTTTATAAAACCATTAGCAATAAAGCTTATCTTGGCACTATGAGGGCTGTGGGTGTTGACAGCTTCAACGTGAAAATACCATTAAAACAGAAGCCTTGACTAAAGCAGTGGGGCTGGAGGAGTTACATGCATAACCCTTAGAAACACTTAGAAGAGCTGACCTTTAAATAAGAAAGGGTGTACAACCACAGCTGTGAGCTGGTACTCACTGATTATATGATACCTCTGACACTCAGTAATTCTCTTCTCCAAAGATCTAATTGTTAAGTTAAGGAAATACGAGAATGGGGAATATTTGTTGTGGTCCAGTTCTATTTTGAAATATACTAACTGCTTCAGAGACCACTTGTGATAATTCACCTGTGGTTTGAGCCTAGACTGCCAGCAGAGGAGGTGAAGAGGTTGTAGAATCAGCAGGCTGCAAGATAGCACCATCTACAACTGTTCCCGCATAGGAAAGAGCTCAAACTGAAGACTTAGGTGAAGGGATTTTCCCATGTGGTAGACAAATTCATTCTGCCTTTTATGGGTTTAGCGGGGGGTGTGTGTGTGTAGGTTTGCGAGTTTATCAGAGAAACCCAACTAGGTTGATTGTATCTGTTGAGAGGTTATTACATGGACCTCTTTTCCATTAAAAAAAAAAAAAATGCATTTTCAGAAAAAAAAAAAGGAGCAATGACAAAACTAGTCAGAAAGCACATATTTAATTTTACCATCCATGGCTTTATTTGATCAAGTTGACTAAGTTTTCATAGTTCAAGCTAAATTCATTCACAGGCTTGAAAGACAAGGAAAATCCTTGAGAAGGACTTGGCAAGTTGGTCCATTGAGCAGCTTTACTTACATGATGACTAATTTAAAAAAATAAGTGTCTACATTTAAGACAGACATAAGTTGTCTGCTTTTCAGTGTGGTTTAATAAAACCACAAGGTAAATAGGACATTGTAAGCTTACCAGTATAGATAAGTATCACAAATTAAAAATCTAGCTCTAGAAATTGGTTTTGCTGACCCACTTCTCACCAAAAGCAAAGCAAACATATGCAGACTGACCAGATGAGTAAAAGATAAAATACTTACCTCTTCTCCTGGTCACATTTTAGCATCTCTTTTCCTATAACATGTCTAACAGGGAAATGTGCCCTTTCAGAAGCACATGTGTGATGTAGCAAGTGTGTAAGGCAGTGTTTACTAGTCACATGACTGAGAAACTGGAATTCCTTCTCCCTCCCCCACAAACTCTTTCTCCATTGTTCGTTGACTTGTTATATTACAGACTTATCATCCTTACAAGCTGCCAACTTGTTTCCATGTTACTCACAACAGCTTCTCTCATAGTTAGCTTTATGATCTCTTTCAGATCTACTCACAGGTTAACACGCCAATTTCTTCATACCGCCCACCATTTTTTTTTCAGCTTTCTCTTTTTAGTTCATTGTTTCTACAAGTTTTGCTCTGTTGATCTCATTGATCATCAAGTAAAACACTTGTCCTTATTTTGCACTTGTTTGAATAAACCATACATCCTTTGGGGCAAGACCTTGCTTTGCTCTTCTGCCCTCTGCCTTAAGGAATTAATATCTTAAGAAAAACATTGGCTAACGGCAGGCCGGGACACTGAAGATGGGATTCAAAGAAGAGAATCAGACCACATGAAATTTGCCATCTCTGCAATTTTTTTCTGTCCTTCATGTTCACAGGTCACTGTACCCCAGGGTTTTCTTTTTTTTTTTTTTAACCAGTATCATTGATAGTTGAGGTGAACAAAGCCCTGGAGGCTGTCTAAAACTCCCTAAGTAATCCATCTCCCAGCTTGGATGACACATTGATGCTACTTATATGAGGACACACTTTAAATGAGAATAATAACAAGAAGTGTGTCATTCTGGCATGTATTGATGACCTATACTGAAGTGTGTCAAAAAGCCAGCAAATTAAGTTTACCACAAGGTATGCTGCAGTTTCTTGCAGAGAAACATAAAAGCAGAAAACACTATTTTGCCTTGTTTACAACACATTTCACTACTGTTACTTTAGCCCTTATCTCAGGGGAAGTGGTCCATATCATACTTCTTTGCTTATGTTTCTCTGATAACTAGGGCTATGTAATGTAAATTTTTTTGTCTTACCTGAATGTATGATCTGAAGCACCCTCAGGTTTTCTCTCAGCTACTAAGCGTACCTGCTGGTTTTGCCCAGGAGGGTGGTATTGGCTTACAGCTATCCTAAAATACAATGTTTGATAATTTTTCCCAATGATTGTTAATTTTTTTCTAAAAATCTATCAATGAATTTCTGTTTAATGATATAGTCTAATGGTTGGACTTTCATGGTCCAGACCCACTGTGAGTAATTCTGTAGACTTGCGACCTATTTTATAGACTTGTTTTGGTATCTGATGTGTTTCAAATGAAAAAAAAATTCTCAACAGTTATTTTTTCTTTTAGCCACATTATTCAATGATTATCATTATCCCTGCCTCTTTGTCATTTTGCTACAGAAAACCTGCTGTTCAAGAACTCTGAAAAAAGTCAGTCAGATGTAAAATTTAGAGACATAGACTAGCAAATGCTACACTTCAAGACATGTATGCAAACAAGCCTGTAAAGGAACCCTGAGAAAGTTTTTGGAGAAAAGTACTCCTTACATATTGTATTTGCATATGCATTCCTATAGCATCTTTCTCAGATTCAAAGAGAGCCTTATGTGTCTCTCCAGTTATGATGCTTTCAAAACAACAAAGTAAGTATACAGTTATACATTCATAAGCACAAATACAAAATGATATTCCATAATCTTATCCATAAACAACTTTCGAAGGGAAGAGTGGAAGAGTCTTTTTTACTTTTCAGATAAATGAATTTCACTATAGCTCAGGAAATTAGGAAAAATGAAAAAGACTGTAAGAGTTTTGTGCTATTAACAGAAAAGTTTAGTCACTAATTAAAAAAACTCCTTCCATTAGCTAATAAACACCAGTTTAATTTTGGAAAAATCTGTAACTGATACATTTCACCCTTTATTTCAAAATCAAGTTTATAAAAGTGCAAGTCACTGTAAGCAATATTCATTATAATGTACTAAGTTTTTGCAAGTACTTCACTTTTTAGATGAGTTTCAAGAGAAGAAAACAATCTGTATGAAGTAGTGCAGTAGCTGCTGTACTCGTGTTTTTGCATATCAGCCATAAGATGGAAGGACAGATGGTTTTCTTGATTTTGTTTTTTCTCTTAAAGCAATTTCAACAAAGCAGATTGCTTTGTATTCTCAAAATAAGTTTTAGTGCCAAGCTGATTTCCTCAAGTACAAGGACCTTCCATAGCTGGATCTTTTTTCCTAATGAGCAGATCTCAAAACTTAATTCTGCAAAACTTCATAGTTGAGGAGAGTTGAAATATGGCATTCAGTAACATAAACATTTTTGCTTAAAATGAACAGCATTTTTCCTTGTACAACACTAAATTTCACTCACAGGTCTCCATGAGATTCTGTAGATACTCAAACACATCTAGAAGAGCTCATTCTTTTTAACTTTGAGTTACACTTTATGAGCTGTTTTCCAGAGCATAAAAATTCTGTTAATGTGAGCAAATAGAAAAAAAAAAAAGTTATGTTTTTTTAGGATGTAGGCCATGCAGGCAAGTATTATTTTGCTATATCTTTATATCTTACGGAAAGATGCTGTACAAAATATTTTCACGTACATGATACCTGGTATTATAAGAAGATAGTTTTAGCACAGCTTATTTTTCTGCTAAGTTTTAAACATTTAATATATTCATATAAATAGTGCAGAGTACCTTGTTAGCACCATAAAATAGTGAAGAACAATAATAGAGGAGGTACTGGAACCCCTTGTGAGACATTTTTTGCAGTAAAGACAGGACAACTCAGAATCCTGAAAACTCACCCCCAAATACTGTTCTTCTCCATCCTGTCTCTCCTAAGCACCCCCCTCTCCTAAGCAACACGTATTTTGATCATGGCAATACCGTTATAACAATAAATCAAGCTGGCACGTCTTTCCTACTTTAATCTTTTGATGTCATTTGCCCTTTTGTCTCATGTTTCACTTGTGCTGGGACTGAAATGCTCTTTCTCTCAAAGCAATCCTTTCCAACCCCTTCTTTTTGTTGCATGAGGTCAGCATCACGTTAAAGGAGAGCCAGGCTGAAATGTGTATCAGAACGTAAGTTGTGTATATGACTTCTCGATTTTGAACACTTACCTAGGCAGCCATGTGTCCCCACGTAGCAGTTTCACAGCGATGCCATTGGCAGCGTAACCTCAGAAGTGTCTGCTTCTGAGAAGAACTGCTTCACCAGATAAAGCAACAGGAAGCTGCTCTTGAATACACCAATGAGGCAACAGTTCACACATCTCTTAATTTTTTTTTTTTAGCCGCTTTTCTTTTTTTTTTTTATATCTTGTTAATCTCAACTTAGCTATCGGAAAAAAAAGGGAAAGTAGTTACGTAGAAGTATGCTCAAAGGACAGCACCAACCTTAGTAAATCCAGGAATACATTTAGTAAGTTTGTAAGAGTTTTATTGAAAGTATTGACTAATCACATGAGTGGAGTACACTACAAACCTCTTATCTAGGACACAATACATTCTGCAGAGAAACCACTCCACAGAGATAAAATACTGTGGAGTGTATTTGTACTTATTCATCTTTACTTCTATATGTTCAAAGCACAGGGGCTTGTTTTGACTGAAGGACTTGGCACTTGCCTTTCTCAACAAATTTATCACAGAACCAAATAAGAACCCACCTAAGAAGAGCCCATGAAAATACATTACAGTGACTTTAGGGGTCTGTGAAAAAAAGAATCAATTATTTTCAGAATTTGTATTACTTTTTTTTTTTTTATTTGCCTACTGATGGGAGGAAGTTTGTGAAAAGCTCTAACAAAGCATAACAGAATTTTATGCACTGCAATAGGTTGTATAATTATACATTTTTATACAAACTGAGTCTGAGGTTGGATGGGGCTTTCACAGGAGTGATTCTTTTAATAGACAATTCTATTCAATTAGACAGGTGGAGAAATTGTTACACGAGCAGCTTCTCTTTTCCCTCTGTGATTAGAATAATTTACCATGCGCTCTGATACTTTTGCTTAAATTCTGTTTGGAAAGATTTAATTCTGTTTCTAAGAAATCGGGTACAATTTCATTTTAAATGTACATCTGTTGGCTAACACAAAAATTGCCCTGTTTGATGATTCAGATGCTAAGGAGAAATGAAACAGATGGGCACATTTTAAAGGTCTAAAATAGGACATACTGACTTCCGTGAGAGAAATACCAGGCAGCTCTATATTTAACCACTAGATGCAGATATTTGGTTCCTTCTTTTTTTTTTTTTTTCCCAGCCAGAGCATGTCTTTTTCATCCACAGTTTTCTACTGTGGCACTTGTTATATGAAGCCTAAATTATCAAATCATTCTATACTGGTGGTCATTATTGAAACGGTACCATAGCCCCCTCCAGTTTGGTAAAAGGAAGGCTTTCTGGCAACTTGGGTGGAAGACAGGTTAGATTAATATCTAAAATAAATTTCAGTCAAACCTTTATTTTCACAGAAATAAAAGCCATTTGACAAAGACCTGTTTTATCACTTTTCACCTGCCTTTTCCTAGCATGGTGTCTACTAAGAAAACTGTCTTGTGGGTTGGTTCTGCTGTTCTGTTAAGGGCTCCTATACTTCACTGAAGAAAAAGCAGTTCTTACAATTATCAGAAATAGAGAAACATTTCTACAGCTCTTTACTGTAGCAACTGATACTGGACTGAAGGATCAAAGGAAGCAAGAGGGTAGATAATGCATTTAAATCATTCTGGAAATAAAGCTATATGCAAAAAGCAACTCTTGACTAAGTCAGTCTGGAAAAATTTAATTTCTGATGTAAGTAGCACAGTTTTCCAGGTTTTTTTTTTTTTTTTTTGAGATCTGGGCATACACAGTATCTCAAATCAGTCATTTCAGAACAATAGATGTTTTTGGAGTTATTTGAGACTAAAGTACTATCAAGAAACAACAATTGAAACAGAAAAGCATTAACGTTGGCAAATTATCTTACCTACAAAAGAAGCAATGAATATTTTGTTTAAGTCTTCAATAATTTTATTGTTTATATTTGGGTTCATAAAGGGTCCAGATCACATGTCCTTGGGTCATGAAAAAAGTTTTAAAGAAAAGAACAGGTAAAAAGCAAGGTTGAGATGCTTCATGTAGAATAGAAGTCCTCAGAGTCCAAGTAAAATATAAAAGAGATTCTAAGAATGTTTTTCTATACCAGCTGAAAACGGGAGGCCATAAGCACATCATAGGATGGAAATACGAGTTTTGAAAGCGGAGACTTTTAGGCTCCTATAGATGAATTCTGCAGCTGAAGCCTTTTACCTCTAATAAATTGATGCATTCATTTAAGAAATTATAAAAATTAACCAGTTAATAATTCATGATGGTTTTGCAAACCTTCCAGGTGTGCAAAGCTCTACAGTCTGCTGGAACAAATATGGATTAGGACCATGAGTGTAATTCTACCTGTCACTGACTCACTGTAGCCTTGAGGAAGTCACTTTGTCCTTCCACATGTAATAATGACATCAAATAGCTCATTTGGGTGTGAGCAGTTCATTAGTTAATGCTTGATATTGCTGTAAAGTTTTGTGAGTATTTGGCATTGGTATTAAAAAAGAAATAAACAGGAAACATCAGTCAGGTAATGTCATCACTGAGACATTAGATCCCTCAATGACACGGGCAAGAGAGGCAGTGGCTCGAATAACAGCATTCTTTATGGACAGAAATGTGCAAAACCTGAACTTTTCCACAGCTGTAACACACTGCCTGCATGAGTCAGCCACTCCATCTCCTGGTGCCTCATTCCTCCTTAAGCACGTGGTGCATCACCTCTGTCAAACACTGAAGCCAGTGAACAGACTGTTCCTCTTTAGGACTCTTATAGGATAATCAAGCTGATTGCCAACCTCCTGGTTACTTTTCTTCTGAGCTGAATGCTTTCATGACCTGAAGTCTGAAGAAACACCCGGGCTACCCTCACAGAAACTTCTAATATGTGGCACAGCACCATGTCAGCTGGCTGGCAGCGTGCTCCAGGAAGGCTGTGAAATAGAAAGATTTGTTCAGCCCTGCTGGTGATGGAAGTCAAAACCCACTTTCAGGATCCTTCTCTGGGTCCTGCTGACGCATGTGCAAATCTAACTGGGGCCAACTGGGATTCTCAGGGAAGACCAGGAGGCTGTCAGCACCCTTCTTCAGGTAGGGCCTCCCCAGGCCTGGCCCCGTGCCCCAGGGCTGCTCCCTGCTATACTGCCTCCTCCTGTGCAAGTGATCAAATGTCCTTCTCACAAGGTGCTGGAGTTTTCTCCGCCAAAGAGCCGATTTCTGCCTACTTCGCGAGGGACTTGGTGGCAGACTGAGGGCGGGCAAAACCAGGAAACCAGCTGCGGGGTGCTGGCGAGGGCTGGAAATGAGAGATTCTCTGGGGAACACCATTTCTCTCCCAGGAAAACTAACGTGCCTTGCCAAACACCCCCAAAAAGGGTCATTTCGGTGTAGCCCTCACAATCCGGCTGCTCACGCTGCACTAAGCACAACTTCGCCGCGCGTCGGCAAAGAAACCCCGGCCACCCGCAACGCCCACACCCCGCCTCGCCTCACAGCCACCCAGCTTTCCCACACCCAAGATGGCTCCACAATGGCTTCGCTCGGTGTTTCCTGCCCAATTCCAGCATGGCGGTACGCTTCCCACCAGCCGGAACTTCCCTCGCCCTTTCTCAAAATGGCAACCACTAACTTCATCCCGAGGAGGGGGTAGGGGTTGCCCGTAAGGGCTGAAAACCTTCCTCTCCCTTCGCCTTTCCCTTTAGCAAAATGGCGGCGAAGGGCGCTCACGCCCCGCCTCCCCCGGTGATTGCCAGCTTGTGCTGTCACGTGATGCGCGGAGCCGGGGAGTGGGGAGTTGCTGCAGGGACGGGACGGGACGGGGCGGCGCGGCCGGGACGCTGTCGGCGGAGCGGGTGCGATGGGGTGCGCGGCTCTGCTGTGGGGCTGGCTCCTGCTTGGCTGCAGCTGGGGCCCGGGGCCCCCCGGGGTCCGTGCCGCCCCGCTCACGACGGCCTCCTACGTGCTGGACGATGCCGGCGGGCTGGGCAGGCAGTTCGACGGGATCGGGGCTGTCAGCGGCGGCGGGGTGAGCGGCGCCGGTGGGCTCCCTCCGGTGCTAACGCCCTCCTCGGGGCGGCGGTTGCAACGGGCGCTTGGGCAGGGGGTTCCCTCAGTGGAGGTGTTTGGTGGGTTCGGTGGAGGCCCTCGAGTCTTCGGCGGGGCCTGGGCCAGGGCATGGCTCTGAGGAGGGCTGGGGGGGGCTCTGAGGGGAGCCGTGAGGGCTGGGAGAGGGGAGAATCGACTGAGGGGGAGCCGAGGGGGCCCTGAGGGGGAGCCGAGGGGGCCCTGAGGGGGAGCCGAGGGGGCCCTGAGGGGAGCCGAGGGGGCAGCGGTCCTGGCTGCGAGGGGAGCTGGAGCCGGCCCCTGCCCTGTGCCTGTCCTCCGGCCAGCTGCGCGGTGGCTGGGTCTCATCAGGCTGCTTGGGGTGCTGAGGGCCAGCCGCCTCCTCGGTGCCCTTGGAGGAGAGCTACGCCAGGGTGGTTTGTTGTTTTTCTTTTGTTGTTGTTGTTAGAGAGTTTTGCTACCTACTTGTCTCTTGAGTTTTAAAATGTTGGATGAGCAGGGGTGGCTTTGCTGTGGTCCAGCTAGCAGAGCCGTGAGACCCTGTGAGTTCTTGCTCGCTCTTGGACCTGCTGAGTTGCTTTCCTTGCCCTTTTGCCTCCGTTCCCTGTGAGCTCCCTCTGCCTTTGGTGTACGATGAGCCAAAGCGGGCAGATTCAAGTAGAAACAGAGAAATGGTGCTGGGAGGGAGCTGCCTTTTGCTTGTGATAAGTCTGTGAGATCTCTTTTCTTTCTCTGTTCTCTTGACTGTCTTTGCAGTAAATTGCAGGTGACCAGAGTACAAGGCAGTTGCAATCTATGAAACCAGAAATGCACAACTGAAGGTTGGAAAAGGGTTTTTGTAGGGTCTTAGCTGAGTTCCTGGTGCTGTAATTATTTCTGTAGGTTTACTGACTACATGAAAGTCCTAGACTGACAAACTGGAATGGACTTATATGATTGAAAGTTATGTTTTCATATTTTCATGTTTTCTTTCCACTTTAGGCCACATCTAGACTCCTGGTGAACTACCAAGAACCTTACCGTTCCCAGATTTTAGATTATCTGTTCAAGGTAAAGTTGGTTTCACTGCTATAATAATGTCTTAATTTCATGCAGAATTTCTTATTGTGTAATGTTGGAACTCCTGTAGTATATTCAGTACTACTTGAAATTAGACAAAATCCCATCTTGTAAAGCATCTACTTTAATGTTGATTTTTGTCAGAATCTTCAATTTTAGCTGTTGTTTTTGACAACTAGGATGTTGTTCAGGAGCCCATTTCTTCAAATTGTTGTGAAAATGCCTTTTATGTTTTTACAATAGGTTTTAAAATTGTATTTTCAACATATTTTGATAATCCATATGGACTTAATGAGGATTAAATCTTTCTTGTGGCTAAAGTGAGGGGTTTACCTGTTCATAGCGATTGTAGGAAGGTCTTTGAGGCAATTTATTTATTTATTTATTTATGGAGTACGGATAGATTCACATAATGTGAAAATGACTATGCAGACCGCATCATTTCAATAGCATATCTATTCCAAACTGGTCTCAAGTATAAATGCAGTCACCCTAGAAGGTGTGTGAACGTTATTGGTTTGTAAGCTGCTTTAGTTAGCAAGTGTAACCTGTGGAGTTACTCAACTTGATATATGGTAATATTATTGCACTGGACAGTAATAACTTGTTTTGCTTTTGGCACTGTTAAGTTACTCTGCATGTCACTTTCAAGTAGTGTAATCCAGATGGCTGGAGGGGAATAATTTACTGTGTAGCTTAAAGAATTGTTTTTAAAGGGTAGAGTAAGGCATAATGCGTGACATGAAGATCAAAATCTATGTTTCTTGGAAACAAAAGCTGTGTGTTACAAATATGAGTTTTCCGAGGGAATCAGTGGGCATGTGGTAAAAGAAAACCTGAGAAGTCAAGAATTTCAAAGAATTTTTGACATGTTCTTTCATCAGAAGCTGTCATGAGATACCTGGGCAGGGTATACTTTGCCTCATTCACCTTGTTTTTTGATGTCAGTCAGTTTTATGATGGGGATGGGAGAGTAGATGTGTTAGAAGTTTAAAATCAGAGATATCAGGAAGAGAAATGGTAAATTTGGAATATTTACTTCTTATTTAAAAACAAATTTAAAAATCCAAAACTTGTAAGCTAAGCGAACTATTGTCTATGCAGCATATTTTCTTTTTTAATCAAACTGCATTCTCACATCTTAGATTTATTTATTTATTTATTAATGCTAAAATTATACTTGGGAAATTCCATGGAAGAGGCCAGCTCATTAGTGTTTATTAAAATAATGATTAGTTGTAACTTGTGGCTTGACCAACTCTTAAGCCACTAATGGCTGGAAGAACATTGTAGCAGAAGGATCACCTGTATGACCTTGAATTTTATATTCTGCTCCACTAGTCAGATGCCAGGGAAATAGGATAGTGGATTTAGGTAGCCATTTGTTTTGCCATCTGGTGTTTTTTTTTCTCTCTTGCCTTTCCAGCTGTAGTTAGCAGATTATTTCTGACATGTATATAAGCTCTTTCACCTGAGCAGTGTAACCCTTTACACCAAATAATAAATTATTTACAGAAATATTAACTTCAATAATTTGATTTTTAAAAGAAAACAAATTTGACTTCTAATAACATTAAAAATACCCTTGTGTTCCTCATGTAGACCATATTCTACTTTAAGAGCACTTCAATATTTTCTTAACCGTAACAAATTTAAAATCTGCGCAACTAGGGAGAAGTGTTGTTAATAGTGCAAGAGTTAGTGAAACCCACTAAAGATAAGTGTACTGTTTTCCTTTTGAAGCAGGTTTTGCATAAGGTCTCTTTGCATTTGTAATGGATGTTTTTTTTTAAAAAAAGTGTTGAAGTTTTGGCATCCTCAAAATGATACACTTATTTATTTCATTCCTCTTGTTAACAGCAGGATTCTGTTTTTCTGTCTCATTTTTTTTTCTAGCCAAATTTTGGTGCTTCTTTACATATCCTCAAAGTAGAGATTGGAGGTGATGGACAGTCAACAGGTATGGATTTGTGAGCAAGGTTTAACTTCTTGTTGCAGTGATGCCGTAAGTAACATGTCCAGCGCACGTCACTTTAGCTGAAGCATGAAGATTAAGGAAGCTCTAGTAGCTTTCGAAATTGTAGAACATTTATCAAACACTAGTTTTGCAACACAAACTGTAAAACATATAGGACTAGATAGTTTATGTCTTAGAAGCGTGAAAATGTGAAGACAGCTGGTCAGAAGCAATTATGTTTCTTTGGTTTAATGAGCTGCTACGTTTTACTGGAGTGGCATTGTCTTATGGTAGGCACTGTTTTATTTTGCCTGGCCACTATTGCAAAAATGTCTTGGTGTAATTTGCCTAGCCGATTATATTTACATACAGGAGAAACTGTTTAGTAACTACTTGTGATTGGAAGCTGAGAAGCAGTAACTACACTACAGTTTGTATCTTTTTTTTTATTTCTTCTCCCCCACCCCCAGAGGTAAGTCTTGCCCACGACAAGAATAGACTTAGAGCAGACTCACTTAACAAATAGAAAGCCTAGTGTCTGTGTCTGTGGCATTTTATGTATATTTTTTAAACTGCCTGTCTTTGTGTAATGAGATATTATTTTTCATACTTAAGAAAAATTTACATGGTGAAGAGTTATATATTGGCTTTAAGAGCTCCATGTTTGGTCAATAAATTGCTGATTAGAGGAGAATGGAGTCGTCTTCGTGCGTGCACAGACCTCTTCAAACCCTCTTGCCACTGGCTAAGGAAAGTCATACTTGTGTGATTACTTTCCAGATTTTAGAAGGAGAACAATAAGATGCATATTTCTTATTGCACTAGACTGCAGCTCTTATCCTGACCTCAGAGGTGTGATCAGGAGTCTGTTTGAAGTGTGATCAGGAGTCTAAGTTTGGAATTTAATTGTTGTTCTAAGCCTCTGACAAACAGAACTTCCAAATAGTGAAGTGTTAGTAAGGTAAAAAAAAATAAATTGCATTTTCTGTAATGAAATGTCCAGTTTCAGCAGGCTTTATTAAAAAAAAGTCTAATCAGAAAAGCTTTCTGGAACAATTAGGCCTATAGTTTAGGGTAGGTAATTGTTGTAGTTGCATGCATAAGTTATTAATTGACTTCTGCGTGTAATGACTTCCCATGCAACCTTGATTTTTTTGCCTGTTTCTAGTTTTCGCCCCTTTCTAGGGGTGGTGGATGCCCCATCCCTGGAAACATTCCACGCCAGGTTGGACGGGGCTCTGAGCAACCTGATCTGGTTGAAGATGTCCGTGGTCCTTGCAGGCGAGTTGGACTACGTGATCTTTAAAGGTCCCTTCCAACCCAAACTGTTCTATGATTCTAGTTTGTTTACCTTTGCCTGAGGGAATCCAGTACGTAGGCTTCAATTCCAGAAGCTTCCTACGGTAACAGAACACCACGGAAATTATCTAGATCTTTCACTATAAAAATAATTAAAAAAAAGTTTCTGTCACTAAAAAACTTCATGGCAGTTCCCTTATTTTCTCTCCCTAGACTTGTCGTGCACAGAAGAAACAAATGATAACCTTCTTTTGTTTGCTTTTTGGTTTAGATATAACCTGCTTCTACGAATGTGGTTTCCCCCCCTTCTTGGTTTAATGCTGTAGCTTTCCTGGTGGTTGCTGGGACCAAGATTGTTATATATTGAATATAGGTTCAGTATTATCATAGCTAGGGATAGAAAATGCCCAATAGCTAATCACATTCTGATGTTAAAAGCAGGCATAGTCCCTTAAAAATTAAAAAAATACTGAATTTATGTTAAGTTAATATGCTAAGAAAGAAGGGTGGCAAGTTTTGCATATTCCCTCCCACTTCTCGTTTTGCTTTGAAATACATAACAAAGAATGTGTGAACCACATTGGAGGCATGTGCTTGAGTACTGTGGCAGTGAGCAATACAGAAAACTCTATAATGTGTAACAGCTTATGTCACAGAAGATAATTGTGAGCTCTTTGTCTCTTTCCTTCCTAGATGGTACTGAACCCTCCCATATGCACTATGAAAATGATGAGAACTACTTCCGGGGCTATGAATGGTGGCTGATGAAGGAAGCTAAGAAGAGGAACCCCAAAATTAAACTGATTGGTAAATTGCTTCAATCTTTAGAATTTAAATGCTTTTCCCCTCCTCTGACTAAACAAGCTATGCAGTCTCTCACTCTGCCCACCCTCCAAGGGAATGGGGGAAAGATAATAAAACAAAAAGGCTCGAGGTTTAAGATAAGGACAGGGAGAGGTCATTGAAGTTACCATTATGGGCAAAACAGACTCGACTTTGGGAAAACTATTTATTTATTATTAATGAAACCAAAGCAGGATAATGAAAAAGAGAAAAATAACAACTTCCCCTCTACCCCTCCCTCTTGTTGGGCTTAACTTCATTTTAGCCATCTTTATCTTCTTCCCCTCGCTCCCCAAGTGGTGCAGAGGGGAATAGGGAATGCGGGTTATGGTCAGTTCATCACGTGTTGCTTTCCATCACTCCTTCCTCTGAGTTGGGCCCAAATGGCCACCCAGTGGGAGGCCAGAGGGTGAGCGCTGCAAGGCCCACTAGGCTCACGCCTTCCTCTCTCTGTCCCCGCTTCTGCTTCTTCACTTCTTCCTTTTTTTTTTTTTTTTTTTTCCCAATTATTTTTCCCTGTCTTAAATATGTTATCATTGAACATTCTGCCACCAATGGGCTTGGTGGGTCCACCCTAGACCTGGCCGAGTCCAGCCACAAGGCATGACTTGGTGCAGGATTTGCTGGTCAGGTTCTATTAGACAGGCACTGTGACAATCAGTAAGCTTACCATCTATGACTAATCGTGATAATTAATAGCCTTGCTCTTCTCTCAGATGAAGCTCTCAACACAGGAAGGAGAGTTTGCCTTTGAATTAGCCTGCAGTGTCTTATACAAAGTCAGCTGAGAACTCAACAGGATCTGGTTAGGTTAATTTGTTGTCCTTATTTACTACAAGATCCAGTAAACAGCTGAGACTCAGAAATGCTTTTTCATAATCCTAATCTTTCGTCCTCTGTTCCGATCAGATCATCACTTCTGAAATGTATATTCAAGAGAGTAACAATTTTTGGTGTTCAGTATTGATCCTTTATCTGAACTTTATAATTTTTTGTCCTAAAACCTTTGGAATTAGAGCTAATACCACACAACTGAAAGATTGTATGTAGTCACTTGTTCTCCAGTAATGAAGGCTTTCTAGCTTAAAAAAAAAACAAACCCAACTGTTTATGTTTAATCACAATTTATGTTAGAGACTACTCTCCAGTTAAGTAAGTTATGTTCCATTGTCCTCACGGGAACTATGTGAATTTGAAGTGAATATCTACTCCTTCATTTTAGGTTGAACAAATTACAGCTTGCTGTTGAGGCTTATTGAATAACGTAGACCAGCCACTTATCTTATTCATTTATTTTTCTTCTCTCTTTCCAGGATTACCTTGGACATTTCCGGCATGGATAGGGAAGGGTGAAAACTGGCCATACGATTATCCAGATGTCACTGCTTACTATATTGTTTCTTGGATATTAGGAGCTAAACAATATCATGATTTGGACATTGATTATGTTGGGGTCAGTAAAGCAAAATCTCTCGTGAATTTTGTCTATCTTCATTCCTAAGGTCTTGGTCTTGTGTCTTTCTGTTGATTACTGGAGGAGGGAGGTGGGAACAGAAATTGTTTTGTAATTGCAGTTTTGGCTTTTTCTGTTGGAAAGGGAAAGGCAGAAGTTACCTTAGTATACAGTCTTTCTGCAATAATGGCCATTAAAGCAGAACCAGTGTACAATGGCTAATCTCCTGCCTTCCCACTTCTAGAACAAAGTCAGCAGAGAATGTAATAATTCTGAAATCTGTTTGAGTCTTGGGCTTGTCGTTTTCTGCCTTGCTTGTTCTGCTTGGATTTCAGGAGTTACTAGCTAACAAAAAGCATTAGTTATGACAGAGATTGTGAAAGTCAGGTAACATGACTTCTTGATATAAAATATGATTGCTGTTTTGTGGAAGGATGAAACAACTTTCATTTTTACTTGCTCTATTTATGTTAGATAAAGGTGCATGTGTTACAGTCCATACTGTGTTTTGTTACAGTGCGATATATTGAAATAGTGAATGAATGAGAAAAATGTCATAATTTGGAGATGAGACAAGCAGACAATCTGGAAAAACACTTTTCAAGTTCATTATTTGACTGAGATTCAACTTTTTTTTTTTTTCTTCTTCTGATTAAGGAAATGTGTGGTTAGGATTTCTCTAAAATCAGTCCTATACTTACTGAAACACTTAACAGTCCAAAATAAGTGTTTTGATATGAGGGAGTTGTTTAACTGCAGAAAAGCTGAAAATCACTTCAGCAGTCCAGAGCAATGCTTCTGAAACTGTGGTTTCCATCCCTCAAAGGAAGTCTGACCTTTCTGCTGTAATATGGGAAGGTATTATATCTCCTCTGGAATGCATCTCTGTTGATGTTGCTGACTGATTTTCAGCTGTGTTGGTCTTACACTTTGGGTAACATAGTGATGCTACGGCAGTGCACTTTGGGGGGATAAGGAGAACAACTGCTGTTAAATTTTCTCCTTGCTGTGCTTTTAGAGTAGAAGGTAGGTTCTGCACTTCATGTATTTGAGTAAGGTCTGGTTTGTGTGTTGTTGCTTCACAGTGACTGGTCTTCTGAATTCTGTACTTCTAAGAAAAGAGAATTTCTACTTCTACAGGCAATGTGGTGACATTGTATGTTATCTGATTTCTTTGTGGGTATAATCTGAAATACAGGAAAGCAGTGAGGTCTGTGAAGGCTCAGAAACCATCAAAACAATTTTAATGTTGTTCTGGTTCTACATTGTTAGCCTTTACTGATCTTTTGATTTATAGCATGTGTTTGATACATCATTATTTGCTTTATGATAAATGAGCCTTTCAGTAAGTAACTCTTGCATTGTCTCATTTCTGAAGTCACATATTGGCACTTACGGAAGGATATAGAAATGTCAACATCAAATGGACGTATCCCACCTGCACGTAACTGCTTGGTAATTGGTTGGGTAATCTATGCCTCCTGAGGGATACTTTCACCTGTACTGGTGAATGTGGGTCACGGTGTTCATGTTGTGGTTAGAAACAAAGAAAGCAAGAAGGTTTCTGAGTATGCATTTTACTGTCCAGGGCATTCCTGCATTTGAATTTTGAGCTATGCTTAGCTTAAATACTCTTTCCATAAAAGCTGGAAAATCTAGAGCAGCAGAAATGAGATCATTGTACATCTGTTTACTCAAGCTATGCTGGATCTCTCTTGTGTTCAGGTGTGGATACAGTCCCTGTGCAAATTAGAAAGAACTGTAAGTGTGATTGAGTAACCTCCTGAAACTGTAGGCAATTGTTTGATATGTAACTTACTCTAACTCTCCTATGTCAATGTATGGCAACGGGGCCCATTCATTAGGTCCACACCTTGAAGCCACACTGTGTTTCTCAGTGATTTCTAACAAACTGTAGACCCATTGGTAGTAATGTCAGGTGTAACACTGCTGCCATTGTAGAGCTCAAGCAGCTCTAGTGTTCTTTTCCAAGAAGGCAATAAGTAGACCTTAGAGACATATAAAAAGGCATTGTTTTGAACTTTCATGCAGAATGTTCCTCTGAAAAGCTGATAAGAAAACCAACCAGAGCAATTTCCTCTATCAGACTGAAGCCATAGAGTTCCTTAATGGGTTGTGTGATCTTACATATACATAAATATAAAATCTGCCATTATGTGTTGACATATCCTGATTTTTCTAAGTGGCTTTTTGCTTTTCCTTTATAGATATGGAATGAAAGGGCATTTAGTAGCAAATATATTAAGGTATGTATTTTTTTCATATTTCTCTAATGTGAAACGTTTGTTATCCTTGTTATCATATGTAAAAAATCAGCTTTTCTGAATTTGCCTAGAAAAGGGACCTTAATCCCACAACTACTTCGCTTCCTGAGCTCTGTTTGTTGTAGCTGCAGGCGTGGAATGCTAACAGGATCAGATCTCTTGTGCGTCTGAAACTGTTATTTTGAACTGCAAGTGTGTCAGTGTATGCTAAATGTTTAAGACCTCTACATTTTAACGAAAGCTCCGGTTGATGCTACTGAAATCATACAAAGTCATCATCTTTATACTGACTTGGATGTAGTTATAAGTCCACGCAAATACACTGAAGTGTGACACAACAAGATATCTTGCCACCTATGTCAATGTGTCTTGTTTCTTTGGACCTGTTAAATAACAAAACTCTGGTGGATGTGTTGATGCTTCAGCTTTTGCTAGCGAAACAACTTAAATCTCTGTCTAAATTTGTTCAGTGAGTGTACTTAGAATCCTCTTAGAATATCACATCTCAATGTGTGTTCAACACAAACCATAGCCTAATTTTTTATTAAGTTAGGAAAAGAGTTCATAGGATGCCCTCTCTATTACAAAAGCCCCTCAGGAACTGGAAGTTTTCTGTTATATTTAGCCTCAGGCAATGTGGTTTCCAGGCTTTTCTTTTTCAAAGTGAAAAGTGGTTCACTAATCAGTTATAGGCTAATGGAGAAATAACTAAGAATACTAGTAGTCTCCTAAAGGATAATCCTAATCATAGGCAGGTTATGCAGGTAGGGGAGGAGGGAGAAAAGCGTGTGTTTGTGGACTTAAAAGTAGGAATCTCTAATTGTTCAGTATGTATGTTATAGAAGGAAAATCAAACAACTGAAAGCACTTATTTACAGACTGGAATAAAACAATGCAAGTAAGATGGAAGATAAATAGTTCTTTTTTTTCCTTTTTGGAGCTGCAAGATTTATTTCTTCACTGACTAAATGTTATGTTGCTTGGAATGCCTATTAATTCCCTATATTACTAATTGGCTATTTTTTAAAACCTGACTTTCTGGCTTTCTGTATATCTTGTAAGAAATAGAAGTGTTCTGTTTGTTTGGTTTTTTTTTTTTGTTTTTTTTTTTTTTTTT
>WHYT01015931.1:172380-187197 GCA_009806455.1 Tetrax tetrax | reverse complement strand
TTTTTTTTTTTTTTTTTTGTTTGGGTTTTTTTCCTTCTACTGGAAGGTTTCTTTGTTTTCTTTTGTTTTTTTTCTTGCCTTAAACTTATTTTCGTTGTATGCTGGAGAAAAAAAGAGGAATAAATTTAGTACAATAAATATTGTACTAAATTAATCTAATACTGTCCATATGAATGGAGCAGACAAACATGTTTTTCTTTCAGAACCATTGCATGGAACTTGGTGGCTAGTTATTATGAAGAGTTGCCCTTTGGTCGGTGTGGATTAATGACAGCTCAAGAGCCATGGAGTGGCCACTACAAAGTAGAAGCTCCTATCTGGATTACAGGTAAAAGTTTGCAGTTAAAAGTTTGTGATCATACACAGAGCATAACTGTAATTTCTGAGGCCACCTTCCAAGGTGTTTTTGTGTATTTTTTGGTACCAAATTAAAGTAGTTTTGTAGAAAGTTTTGTGACTTCTTTAAAAAAGAAGAAAAAAGAAGTTCCTTTCAATAGAAAGCAGAAAGATCTAATAGCAAAGGAAATCTTGACCTTTAGATACAGCAGAAATGAATAAACTACTGCCTTTTATAGCTGTTCCTATTAAAATACTTTGATTTGAAGTGCCCATAAAAGCTAGTGTGCTTTCCTAGTTCCTTTCTCTCTTATTTTTTTAATCCTTAAGTAGACATTTCATACATCTCAATCTGAGAAAATGGAACAAAGAACCTCTGTATTTTTGTCCTGCTTGAGATTCTTGGATTGTGTAAGTCAGCATTTCCTTGTGCTTGCAGAAAGTGGAGTATGTTCACATAATGTCTCTGGGCACATGGATTCACTGGCTACTCTGTAGTCCTCCTGTAATATTTTACTGTCTCTGCCACAGTTCAGTAGAGTAGGTAGCATAAGCAATGCCATAAAGTAGGAACAAGGCAAATACCTTCACTTTTATTCTTCTGCTGGTTATCTGTATATGTAAAAGCATTTAAAAAAATGGCCGTACTGTTATATGAACAGTTCAGAACAACTGAGCAGTTGTTCCTGTTTCCGTGTTGCTCAGGATTTTCATGATCTAGGTCATATTCTTAATTGGTAGTCTCTTATATGCTGAAAACCTTACTTGTGTAAGTTATTCCTTGTGGAGATGTCCATCTATGCTTTCTCTGGCTCAACCTTTTACTTAAAGAAAAAAAAAGGAGAAAAAAAAGGCAGGAAAAAGGGGCATTTGGGAAAATCTATGATGAATATTCATATCACATGTACATGATAGATCTATATAGTCGGGTAACAGTTTTTTCTTCCTGTCGCTATAGTTTTAACTGTTTTGTCCACAACAGAGCTGATGATGTTAATTGTGCCTTAGTATAACTCTTAAATCTTTCTTCTCGTGTAGGTAGAATTTGTTTTCAAAGTTCCATTACTTTCTTCCCAAAATCAAGTTTTTGTTGTGTAAGCATGTATGAGAGAGAAATTGAATTCAGACTACAAACGGTATTATTTTTTTTTGTTAAGACTTAGTTATTTTCTTCTGATCTTTGTTCTGTTTTGTCTCAGCACACACAACACAATTTACTCAGCCGGGCTGGACGTACTTGCAAGTGGATGGACACTTAAAAGGAGGTGGCAGTTTTGTAGCTCTGACAGATGGCCTAGGAAACCTTACCATAATAATTGAAACTATGGTATGTGCATCAGCAACTCCAATGAACTGAAAAAAAGATAAAGGAAATGTTTTGTTGTGAAGAACTTCTTTTGATTTGTGTAGTTCAGTTTTTGTGAATGTTTTTTGATGCTTGTAGCTTTGTTAGAGGTCCTTTTTCTATCTAAACCTGGAATAGCTAGCTGATTCTTCATAGAGGTCAATGTATATGTCATTTTTATATCTCAAATTAGCTTTTATTTGATGGCACACTCTGAGGGGAAAAAAAATTGTTCTTTTTTAAAGCAGTTTTAAAAAATATTAAGCTAGTATAATTACAGTTATCATTAAGATAACAGTGAAGTACAGTTGCAAATTGTTCCTATATTGCTTTTAAAATTTCAATTTATGCTGTATGTTTTTGATGAATGTTGCCATGTAATGCATGTATGTTCCTTTTGTTACACTTTTTTTTTTTTCCTTCAGTCTCATAATCACTCTCAATGTATCAGGCCTCCACTGCCTCATTTCAGTGTGACACCTCAGAGAGCAACTTTCCACCTCAAAGGGTCATTTGTAAGTAGATCTTTAATACATTTGTTCAGTCCTGTAAAATGAATTGCTACCATAATCAAATACATGTAAGACAATATCACAGGCTACCAAGAAATTGGAGTTCTTTAGCTCCAATCCTACAGGCTGTTACAGACCTGGCAAAGTTTTAAGCATTCTAGTTCTGCTTTTATGATGAGATGCGGTGTCGTAACTGAATTGGTAGGATTACTACCTCCCACTCCAATGATCTGTGTATTGGAGGAGAAGTTCTGACATGCTGACATAGTTTGATCGGCAAGCATGACCATGACCTTTTCTAGGCCTTATCGGCCCCTTTCCAGGGGAGTAACTGCAGTTGATGGTATACTGTAGGTCATCTTGTTCCATCCTGTGAAGAGATTTTCTGAGAATCTCCCAGATGTGTGGGGGTTTTTTGTGGTTTTTTTTTTGTTTTTTTTTTTTTTTTTTTTTTTTTTTTTGTCATGTTGCCCGGGGACCTCTTTATCTGTTTGTCTTGGCTTCCTAGTGTGCAGAGAAAGAATGTGGAGAACAAATTCTTGAGTGTAGATGTGGCATTCTACTTGTTATCTTCTTAAATGCTGTTGAATTGGGACTAAGCTTTTGGCTTCTAAAGCTAAATGTTTAGTTTAAAATTTGATCTTAAAATCACAGAAATAGTTGCTGCAAAGTGTCAGCCTTCCCTCCGCTGTATTAATTGATATAAGGCTTTTTATTTTACACCTGTTTTACCATTCATTCTCTTACACTCTGCAGTGTCATGTGGCATCTATTCTCTAACCAGCGCAATAGTTCTATTAGCAGTCTGCCATTTCGAAAAAGGTCTCTTTACTGAAGTGTGCTGTTGCACACCAAACATTTTCTGTAATGTCTGACAAATACATGACATAGATAAGCTCTTAGTTATCTCGCGAAGTTTTTACTTGTAAGAAGTCATTTTAGTTACTTCATCCACTAAGACACTAGTTATGTTTCCTATTAAATAGAAAAAAATGAGAAAAGAAATTAAGATTCTATTGCTTATAAATTCTTATTCAAGAAGATTGTATTCTTCCAATTACATTTTAAAGTACTGTCATCTTAAACTAACCCTACAATTTAAGGAGTATCTGTATATAAACATTAATACTGGGCAAGGGGGAACCATTCTGCATATGTTATTATGGAGTGTCTGCAGTTCTGTGTCCTTGGTACACATGGAGGTTCAACATGGAAGTTCTGCAACCTTTCTAGTCATTTTGTCTTCTAAACTGTCTCTATGGTTAGGGAGTTTTTCCAAATGTCTAGCTAGCTAGAAGGCTTTAAATTGCAAGGACCTTACTGTGAGTATTTCTACCGTTATGAGTTTTTCTTCTGGTAATTTTTATGCTTCAAAGGCTTCAAGCAGCTGAACAGAACTTCTTTGCTACTTTTCTTCTTCTTAGAAAGTTTTGTGTCCTTTGAATCTAGGCTTTCATTGTCACCAACACTTGGACTTTGCTTTGAGACCTCATTTGACTGCATGTCAAAATAGAAGTGCTCCCTATCGTCCTTCAGATTGCTGGAGGTCTATTACAGGAAATCATTTAAGGATTCATGCCTACTCATCTTGAAATGGTTCGAAGAATCTTTCTTATGCATGTGTACAGCACATAGTACATAATTTCTTTATATCCAAGATTGAAAAAAGGAATTGTAGACTGTTGACTTTTTCAGATGCAGCTGTATGTGGAAGCTGCTGAAAAGACTTTATAATTTCTTTTTTTCTTTATTGAGTGTTTACATAAAACATGCTTGTATCGTACCAACCCAGTATAAGCCTTGTTCGTTCTTGGCTGTTAGATTTGTGTATATTTTTGTCTAAGAAGTTCACAGATGTGAAACATTTGTCGTCTTTGACAGTGAAATAGTAAGGAGAGGCTGGAAAGAAAGAGTAAGACCTGGCATGTTTGAATTAAAAGTTGACTGTCCTCAGTTTTGTTGTAAATATGCAATTCCAGTTTTATGCATTACGTTCTTGAAAATTAGTGAGACATATGAGAGCCAAGTGGGTAAACTTAAATATCAGGCACTTGCACCATTAAAGATTTTTTTTTTTTTTCTCTTGTTCAGTAAAATAGCCTGTGAAAATAATGCTTAGGTGCTCTTCGCTGTAGAAGGACAGATGTTTGGTAAAGATATATATTCCTGTAGAGAACTGGATGGTTACAAGGTCTTTTCTATTTTAAGACTTCAATCACTGTTTTCCCAATATGATTTTTTTGGGATCAGGTTAACTTTTACTTCTGATCACTTGTGGAGGTATGTCCACTTCCATATTCCAGCCAGTCATAATTTTTAGATCAACTTAATATGACTGACTTTATGATAACCATTGCTCCTATGTAATGAATTACATGCATGCAATGGATTGGAGTCAGTGTTTTGAGAGTGTTAGAGTGGAGTACATGTATACACATGGGGTATCAAAAGTAATCCAAGTGATGACAAGCCTGTTTTTGTGTAATGGCTATCTGAATGTCCTAGATAAACCTTCAGTGTTAAAAATACTTCCATTAATTTTGTCTTAATTGTCGTTACGGCTCTCCTTTGAGAAGTGAGAACTTTTCTTATCCATCTTGTTCTGAAGACAGATGCTTCCACCGATGACTCCTAGAGTTCTTAAATTGTTTTCAATCTTAAAGTTCACATTGCCTGGCTGATGAAGGCTGTACTTCATCTGTGGTGTTATCTGTTATTAAGGTACTTCGACAATCTTTGGACAGACTGGGTCTAAGGAACATTGGCATCATCGCTGCAGATGGAGATTGGAGTATTTCAAAGGAGATGATAGTTGATCCCTATCTTAATGATTCTATTGAGGTAGTCGGGTAAGTGTGGGAGAAGGGAGCGTTTTTACACATTGCTTATTGCTTCATTTCTGTAAGTCTTCATCTCCATTTTGATAAGTTAGAGTATTCTAAGATAAGTTAAGAATATTCTTATTTCATACTTCCTAGCCGTTCCCAATTTTATCATAATGTACAGCGATGACTGATTACTCTTTCATGTCTTCCTCTCTTCTTCCAGTTCAGTACACGTATAAGGTAATCTTACCACTCTTGCATAATTTCTTTCAAGTGTTCTGTTAGGAGCTATGTTTTATGCTTCTTATTTTAGGACTAGCAAATGTCAGGAGACTTCTAGCTAATCTGCATGTGCATCTTCAAAGTCAGAAGAACCTTAGGACTGAATTCTTGGTCTACGATTAATTTTAATTTCAGGTGAACTTGAACTTTTACACTAGACCTTATCACCCTGAGACTTGCCATGCTTGCAGCATTCCCTATTACACATCCTTTGCTTGAGATTTTTGTGGTAATGTCCTAAAGCTAGGAGTTTCTGTTTGTTACTTATATCTGAGAACAAATAGTATTAGAAGTGCACACACAGACAGTAAATTAGAAGTAAAAACAAGCATTGGAAGTTTGTTTTCTAAACTAGTACAACCATCTCAATTTTAGCAGCTGGGAATGCCCACTATTGTAGTTCTGGCAAATGGCAACTTTATTGTTTGCCTGTACTCTTGCTCCATGATACGCTTTCTTACTACCTTGCTTCCATAAGCTGGTTTGATACTTTTTCTGCTGATATTACTTTCTTGGTAATCTCTGATTTCTCAAAACTATAAATAAATTTTTAAAAATAATGTCAAGTTCCCAGTGGAAATGACCTATGTGTGTATAAATTGTTCACTTGTGTTGCACTTGTTAACTTGCTTACCTCTGTTACTAACCTTACTGTGATAAGAACGTGCTTGTGGTCACTAGTGTACCATTTATCCTCAGCTGTGTGTAAGGGAGTATGATATGCTCATAATTGTTTAACCTAATGTATTGTTCTAAGATCAGTTAAGCAGGGATTTTATAAAGAAACTGCTTTAATTTGTGTTGAGCTTGTAAACACTGGTGACCTGGAAGTGGCTGCCTGAGAAATACCAATTGTAATGTCAGCATTGACTAACTCATTTGGTTGAAAAATTTCTCACTTTCTTATGTTAGGCAAGACTTCAACCTCAGCAAGTTATAGTGCGTTAGGAAATGGTTTAGCTACAATTGCCATGCCAATGAAACTTGCAGAATTAATGCACTGAGCATGTATGGTTCTTATTTCTTTGAGCTTAACAGAATCAAGGCTAGGTGTACTTAGTTTTGTTTTTAGCCTTTAGGACCACAGACACATTTCAGATGTTCTTTAAGACAAAAGTTCTTTTTGTCAGGTTTTTCTTGAATGTATGCATTTTTCCCCACTCCCCCACCCCTGCTGATAACAAAAAATGAAGAGTTAGGAGAATGTTTCCTGTGCAGTAATGTTGTTATCTATCAAGAAATTAAGGTTAGTACAGAATGAGAACACCATGTTTCTCAGCCAGTGCTGACTTTAAGGCACGAACTGTCAAACAGGGTTCCTGCTGACCTAGAAAAAGATAGTAGTATTTAGATGTCTGTCCTTCAAGTGCTCAAGTTGAGAGAGTTGCTGAAAGTACACTCTGTCTGTATCTCTTAGATAACCATGTCTAGTTGTTTGCAAAATCTGCTAGTGAATCTGTTTTCCTAAATAGTCTTACATTATTTTGTCAGAAATCTTTTCATGTACACCATTCTGTAATCTCTTTTCAAGTATAACCCTCTCTGTGACTTTTTCTTATTTTGGAATGGAAACTTGGGATTAAATTTATATTGTTTTATTTAGAAATTGTCAAGATAATTGAAATTACTTTTTGTGGATGGATGCCAAAGAAATAACTGACCTGTTCCTTTCTTTGTGTTTCCTTTACTTTTCTTTTTTCCTTTCCTTTCTTTTTTGCATCAGCTAATTTTTACCTGGATAGCAGGTAAAATACCATTTGCAATCTGAAGCATATGTAAGGTAGATTTAAGGTAAAGTTTATGTTTATGGTTTTTCCCCCTCTTTAGCTTTAATATCTTCACAACCGCTTTGGGCAACTTATTCCATGTATTTGACCATACTCATACTCTTTTATTATTATTTTTTTTCCTTTAATTTCTTGTACCTAACTGAATTTTTCATCAGTCCACAGCATGTACTGTTGCAAAGGATTATTCTGTCCCAGATGCAGGACTTCATGTTTGTATCTGTTGAACTTGAGATTCCTGTCAGCCTGATTTCTTTCCAGTCCATTAGTTCCCTCTAAATAACAGCCCTCCTTTTCAGCATGTAACTGTTGTTGTGGGTTAGCCCCCATAGGCAGCTCAGCCCCACACAGCCACTCATTCACTCCCCCCACAATGGGATGGGAGTCAGAATCAGAAGGGTAAAAGTGAGAAAACATGTGCGTTGAGATAAAGACAGCTTAATAGGGAAAGCAAAAGCTGCGTGTGCAAGCGAAGCAGAGTGTGAACTTCCTGAGTTTTATTAAAGACATCAAACAACTATTGGTTCTAATATCAGCCTATGGAGACATTGCTAGCAATCTGCAGCCTGGTTGGACTTTTCTATCCACCTTGGTGGGAGATTTTGCTAAAGTCAAGGTATATGGCATCCACTGATTTTACCTTGCCTGCACAAGTAGTCGTCTTGTAGAAAGCAGTTGTGTTTGTCAGGCATGATTTGCCCTTGGTAAATCCATGCGGCTGTTCCCAGTCATTCTCCTGGCCTTCTTGTGCTTGGAAGTGGCTTCTAGGAAGACTTGCTCTGGAACCTTCACAGAGACTGAGGCTAGATTGATGGGCCTGTAAGTTTCTCAGATGCTCCTTCTTGAAGGTGGACATCAAAACTGTTTTCCTCTAGTCATCAGGAACCTTCCCTAATAGCTAAATATTTTAGCCTTTGTGTGTATGTTAAGTCTGCAAAGCAAATACTGCCTTATTCTAATGCAAGGTATAACAGGAAAATACAATGCAGAAGTAATACTAACATTGTGCTCAGGCAAAGTTCTTAAGACTTGGAGGCAGGAAATCTTCACATTTCATGCTGTTGTCAGACTACGGGGAAAAAAAATCTTGCAGCACTGTTTCCTGCAGATAGTGTTACCTGTTAAAGAAGATTATATACGGTAGAAATATACAGAATGATTTGAAGGTAGTTAGGCATTTGATGTTTCCTGAATTTACAAGTACAGCAAATGCTGTTCAGGGGACCTCTGGACTTGAAGAAACTACATTGTTAGACTCGGTCTTATGTGACATTTTAGATTTCATTGACTTTCAAGGCCTTAAGATGTCTCTAGGGAAGTGCACAGTGGCTGCAATTTTAAAACTTGAAATAAAATGTAGTTGAGTAATAAGGTGTGCATGTGTCTGGGGTTTTTCTTGTTTCTTGTGTTGGTTGTGTTTAAGAAGAGCTGATCTCATTTGTGTTGCTTCACTGTTAAACTGAAATAGTTGATTAGTAGGGGGAATAGGGGGAATGAATTCCTTTTCTTAATTAAATATTTACTGTGCTTTCATAAGGTTTATAAATTATGATTCGATTGACCTTGCCCTGTGTGTGGTCCTTGTAGCCTACTACAGCACTGTAACATCTAGGTGGCTGATTTGCGAATAGAGTATCTTGCATTAGATGTGATAAGCTTTGCCTTTAACATTCTTTGCAATTTTGTGTATGTCAGAAGAGAACTACATGTTTTTAGTTTTTCCTTTTGTCATATACTTTGGTGTTTGGCAAGGTAGAGGAGGAAGGTGTCCTTCTTTGTAGGCACTTTGTGCTTCACAATCATTTTGTTTGGTGTAACAGTTGTTCTCCAGGTTCTGAAAACAAGAATTGGAATGTGATTTGGTTTTCAAATATGTTCAAATAATGCTGAAGAAGATGTTAGCTTTCTCCATACATTTTTGACAATTTGAAAAACGATTTTTTACTTATCCCTTCTCTGTTCTTTGCTCTCCTTTTTTTTCAAAGCTGTTGAGATACACATTGGATAAGCATGGTCTGCAGCAGGTGAGGATCATAGCCAGCGATAGACTGTGGGAGCCCATTTCCTTTGTCTTGCTGCTTGACTCTGAGCTCCACGAAGTGGTCGATGTGATTGGGTAGGGGGTTCTCTCTGTTTTTCTTTCTTGGTGTTTTGTTTGTAGTTTGTCTTAATCTTGGTTACTTACAACTAGCACTGACAAAGCTTTACCTTTCTATGCTCTTACCTGCAGTGAAAGGATTGATACTATAATATTTGTTACTAACCCACACCAAATCACACAAGCTCTTGTTCTGGTGACAGCCTCCACTCTTTAATTGAGTCTCCTATCATGTGGAAGATTCCTATTGGCTGTGGTTGCAGTTTTGATGAATGGAAGGTTTTCTGGACAATCCTGTTTATTCTGAGGCTTGTTTGGGTTCCTGTATTTGTTATGCAAAAAATGTTTCAGCTTTACAGCTTTGTATACAGCCTTGTATTACTGACTTCCACTAGTCTGTTACAGAAATGAGTGTGATCCAGAAACGAATTGGGACTATAATTATTTTTTTTTTTAGTTACAGTAATGCATTGATTCTTAGTTCCCATTTTGTTTTGATGGGAAGGTTATGTTTGGAAAACATGCAACCAGCTGACCTATTCTTCTAGTTCTGAGTTGCATTGTGTGGTGCTACTATTTTGTGAAAGTAGTAGACTAAATTTGAGATTTATTACTGACTTGTCTGCTGAATGGAAATGTGTGTAAGACTTTCTCATTAACTTTTATTTTTACAGTAGCTCTAAATTTTAATTATTAGGTTCCATAAACTTACCTGACCCAATCACATGTTTCCAATGTGGCTGTTCTTGCTTCAACTTGAATCTTTTTCATTCATCTTTATGTATCTGACCCATAGAAGGTATAGAAATGAAGGTTTTCCCTCCAAATACAGATAAACAGTCAGTGCCCCCTTAAATCAATCTCTGCCCCTGTTCTGAACAACAAAAAGTATCCTGACAGTTTTTTGAAAGTGGAGTCTTGGATCATATGTAGCTCAGCAAGTGAAAGCAATTACAAAGTGAAGTCACTCTCACCAGATGCAAATCTGCTGTAATTGCCACGATCTGAACATAGTTAGCATGCTTCCTTTCTGCTTTTTGATCACTACAAGTATGCACCCAGAGTCAGTTCCTGAAGCTCAGCTGTTTTTGGCAGTGTAAGTTTTATGTCCCTACTCCAATTCAGTCTTAACAGGGAGATGAAGTACTCTTATGTAGCGCATAATCGGTTGGCCACTGAACATTTAGTGGTGCACATATCATCATGGTATCTTTAAAAAAAAAAAATTGTTGGCTTTCTTTTGTCATTTGAAACTATGAAAAGTATTTCAGATAGCCAGGATTTTACATGAATGTGCATAACATAAATTTTGGATTTGGTAACGTAATTTGTGATCTGTGAGGTCTCTATCAGACAAGCTGGATGGGGGATTACTTAAAGCTACTGCTTCTATTTTATTTTGCACTATTTGCAGCCAGACTTCATCTGCAAGATATTGTAATGTCTAGAAATTAAACGAAGCCCTGAAAACACACTGTAAAACTATTAATAGATGTCCACTCAGGTAACAATGACCCAGATCACCAAAACGCTTTATGATGTGACATTTCGAAACAGCTTTTCAGAGCTATTGTAGTTGCATCAATTTTACCAGTGAAATTAAATATAATGAATTATAAACAAGTATTACTCCTACTTGAATGCGTTTAAATTACTTTGTAGCTCTCAAACGATGCTTTTCAAGGATGAGCTTGCAAATTCCATGGCTACTTGTAGGTTTGCTTTAGATGTGCTACTTGTTTGTACACAGTTGCAACACAGTTAAATGAGTTAAATTTTTGCATGTTGTACAGTTAGAGACCAAGCTATTCTGACTCTACATGTTGAAAACTTCTCCCCTCTCTTCTTACTGTTAATTGAAAGAAAATAGGAAGTGTTTAGAAAGTTTCCATGAGTTTAGGTGTATCAGCTTTCACCTAGAGTAAATTTAGTGTGCTATTAGGTGACAACTCAGTCTTTTTGGTTAGAAGCATCCATGTTCTTAACCAGATCTGTTCTAAACATACATTTGACTGAATGTAACTGTTGCAGAAAACCAAACCTTTTAAACAAATTTGTTAGACTTAATTGTGCCCAACCATCTGCTGATTCCAGATTGATTAAAAGGAAGAGGCAACAATTAAAATACTTTTTTAGTAAATGACAGTGGTTTGAAGAATGCAAACACTGATAGTAATAGATATTGGTAAATTATTTTCTTGCAGTGATAAGAGGTTAAGCTTATCTATCACTCGTGTAATTCTGTCCCTACTATTCCTTTAATTACCTTTTCTCTACTGAGATCCATTCTTTTCCCCCCCTCGCATGGTATACATCACTTTTGCCTCTCTCTTTGCAGTGGTCTTCTGTTATAGTGTGTCTGACTCAGCTCTTCTGAGCACAGAATCCAAAATCCCACTGCTTCTGCTGAAGCATCCCATGATGCATGAACTCTACTCCAGTTTGTCTTTTAAAGGCAGCAAGAAGAATAGATGTTTAGGAATCTGCATTTTTTTCTGAAACTTCGATCAGAATACTCAAATCTCTCCAAATGGTAGTGGTCCTTGAGCGGACCAATTATTTCCTGAGAGTAAATGTGGTGTAGTTGCTCCTTTGTAGCAGTTCTCATTTCCATTGAAATAAAAAGATTGTTTTCACTACTGAAGGAGCAGAGCATGCTGTTCTGGACCCAGCTAATCTCCTGTCCTTTGCTGCACACCTTGTGATCGTTGTTGAGGCTGTAGAGTGGCACAAGACTTCTAAAAGAAGGCTGTAGCATGATCTAGTGTTTTCCTTAAATATAGATCACAGAGTTCAACAAATCAGCACATACTGGCTATGAAAGCCTTCGCTGTAATCAGATAGCAAATGTTTATTTCGTGCATTTGGGTGGGTCTCTTTCAAGTATACACTCTATGATACTATTCGAAGGTTTGTTGGTTTTTTTTTTTTAAAAAAAAAAAAAAGTTTACTTATTTTTAAAAATAAGTTAGTTTTCCTATGGAATAGAAGTCACAGGCTCCTTAGTCATGTCCTGTTTTTTAAGGACTGATTTAGATATTAATGGAAGTAAACCAAAACCCCTTGGTTAACAGCAGTTAACCCCATGAGCCCTTTTTTTTGTCAGGTACAGTTTGTATTTGGCAGGGATGTTGACTCAATATTTAAGAAACAGTTCTTCAGGATATGGAGTGTAGAAAGACAAACTATTCCTTCTTTGTTCTTTGTCTTGCCTATGCAAGCTCCGCTTTATGCTATTACAAAAACCTTTGCTTGATATTAAGGTAATACTTGTGTTTCCAAGCCAAAGGGGAAATATGCAGTAATGTGTACAGTAGAGAAGGATGTAACTACAATCTCTATCTGTTACCTTATAACTAGTGAAGCTGTGTTTGAAGGACTACAACGCTGGGAAATGGCCCACTGTCCAGTAGGGGTAAAATAATGAAATAACTCAATAGGCAGCCTTGAAAAACTGGTATTTCTTGTATCCCTGTCACAAATTTATCAATTTGTCACGTTTCAGGCGAATAGTAAAAGGAATATTTATGCCTTCCTTCCCAGTGCTGATAGTTTAATTTCAATGTATGTATTTAGGATGTTCAGTGAGTGTGGTAAGTGAGGGGAAAATCATGACCCTGTTTACTGCAAGTAATTTGAAAGGTTTTATTTCAGTCAGACTAATTTAGCACAGTGAATCAATGTTGTGATTGACTATAATTAGTAGTCTTCATTTGTGAGAAAACATCTCTTTTCATACTAAGGAAAATCTTAAAAAAATAGCTTTCATCATATGTTTCAACTATTTTCAGTTTATACCTCTAACTTTTATAGTCCAACTAGCATGCCTTTTTGAAACTTGAGTTTATTAAAAAGATGTGCAAATTTAGCCAAGTTCATATTTAGGTCCTAAGACATTCATTCAGTTAAGTTATTAGAATAATGCCTAGTATAGTATCTTACTGTTGATTTTATAATTATTTACGGTTTTGTTTAAGATAGTACAAGGTAGCATGTATTTTTCTCTATTTAGCATGCTACAGTTATGAAAATCTTCAAGCCCAATTTCAGGATAAAGCTTTACTTTAGCAAGCTACAGAAATTGCTTTAAATATTTAAAACTAGGTTTACTTATATGCTGGCATGTATCAGAAGATACTATTTTGCATCAATAGAAGATTATAAGCTACAGAATATTATACCTCTCTGTTATTCCTTTTTCTTCTAGTCCATTAGTATTATTCTAAAGAAAGTATGGTTTTCATTTTGAGTTAGAAGGAGGTGAATCATTGCTGCTGTATGTACTTCCAGGCTTTGATTTTTCTTTTTGTGCTAAGTGCTCTTTCTTTTAAAAATACTATGTAGGGCTCACTATCCTGGAACAAAAACAGTGCCAGATGCCTTATTAACTAAGAAGAAACTGTGGTCTTCAGAAGATTACAGTACTTTCAATGATGAAGTAGGTGCAGGCTGCTGGGCTCGGATCTTGAACCAAAACTACGTGAATGGAAACATGACCTCGTAAGTGTTGTGCACTGTTGCTTGGTTTCACAACTTCTTACGTAAGAATTGTTTGAAGTACTGTGTAACACATCCATCTGCTCTGGTAGATTTTATATACTTTCATTTTGGAACAATAAAGAGAAATATTTTGTTTGAAATGCTTGAAATGGAGCACAGTACAACGCACTTAAATACTTGTAAAGGGAAGTTTCTTGAGTCGCCTGGTTTCTATGGATCTTCTGTCTCCTCTACAAGCTGAGATTTTCTAGCAGATGAGTATTTCCTACATGAACTCCTGATCGTTCTGATTGCCTCTTGACTTTCATATGCTTTAGTATCTTACTTTGGCGTCTTTCTTTTACCATTGTTTTTCTTTATTTACAAGCCCTATGTAATTCTATAGATACTATTTGTTTAGCAACCTGTTAGCCAGACCTGTGTATTGTATTTAGAAATTACTGTAGCATACTTCCAAGTCCATATATCCCATATTGAAGATATCTTGGCTTTTGTATTGAAAACATTCTTCCTATGAAAGGCACCTTATCTTTCTGCTAAACTTGTTTCCTTTGAACTTGAGTTCCCTACGTTACTTTTCAAGTTTGAAACTCTGCAGAGCAAGTTTAATGTGAGCAAGTTGAGTTTACAACTCAAGAGTTGTTTATTTTATGAGCACCTTTTTTTAATCCTACAAAATGGATGGATCCTATATCACTCTATATGGATGCTTATATAGAGAGATAAACCTATGGCAGTAACTTCAGAAGAAGGACTTTGCACCCATCTGTATGCAATAGCAGAACAGTATACCAGCTTTTGTTTTCTACATAACTGCTTTATTAAGCAGTATTTCCATATCTATGGTGCACAAGTCTTAAGTTTAAAGTCCTACCAAAAGATTTTCAGTGAAGACCAAATTGAAAGACCTGAAGTAATTACCCTTGTCAGTATCCTGACAGCTTCTTGACAGAGCAACAGCTCCTGGAGGGTGGCTGGTTAGAGTTGTTTTCTGTTCTTTATTTATTTGGATAGCAGAAGGATTTGGTTTTGGTGTTTTTTTGTTTGTTTGTTTGGTTTTTTTTTTTTTTTAGTGGTACTTAACTGCTTCCCCAAACCCCTTTCTCCAAAAACTCCATTACCCAGAACAACC
>WHYT01015931.1:158487-170248 GCA_009806455.1 Tetrax tetrax | reverse complement strand
TAAAAAAAAAAAAAAAAAAAAAAAATTGTAAGGGTTGGCTATGATTAAAATCTGTAACTAATGTAGTTGATATGCCATAGTATTACAGAAGTGTGGAGATTTGTAAGTAAAGCACTTTGTTAAAAAAGTATCAAAGAACCAGCAACTCAAATAAAGGTCTCATTAAAGCAAAATTGGTAGACCATTTCAGCCTGATTGCTCCTAGCTTGTATCAAAGGGGTACTGTGGCTGGTAACAGAGAAGCTAAAGATTGCATGTGTGATTGCAATCTTTACAAGCAATACTACTGTATGTTAAGACAATGACTTATTGACGTATAATCTATACAAAGATAAGCCGTATGTAATGGCTAGCTGAATAGGGTGGTGGCCTCTAATGTGATCAATAGCTCTAACAAATTATACACCCTTAGAGGACTGATATTTCTCAAGGTAAATATTCAAGGTTGTTTGTTTGTTTGGTTTTTTTTTTTGTGGTATGGTTTGTTTTTGTATTTTTTTAAAATTATTATTATTGTGTTTCATTGTAGTATATGGTGGAAACACTTCAAGTGTGGCATTCAAGACTTGGTTTTGAATCTGGAAACTCTAGTCTTTTCCAGCAACTCCATCCTCTAAAGGTAAGTCAATTGGTTTTAATTACAGTCTCTGCAATCACAAGTGTTTCTTGCCCCTTTGATGGAACTCCTGGACTTTCATGCCTAAATTGCATAAGTAGGGCATGTTTTATTAGCTCAGTTTTACTATAGTTTTACAAGCTGTATACAAGCTTATGTGGAGGTAATGAAGAGTTTGGGGGGAAAGGGGTTTTCAAAATAGCTTGGAGATATTAAATGCTGAGGCAAGAAGACAGGATTTCTGTCTTAAATCAGAACTTTAGAGGATGTCCTTTAATTCAGGAACTTGGGTATTTTGTTATTTAGTTGTTTGATTTTTTTCAGCTTGAGCTTTCTTTAATTCCAGGTGTTGAAGGGAAGTTTTTCTTTAGATCTAAACGAGGATGAAGTCTACACTTTAACCACACTAAAGACAGGACAGAAATGTAATTGCCCGGAGCCTCCACCACCTCAGCCCTTCCCTTCAAATTACAAAGATGATTTCAATATTCGTAAGTCAGAATTTTCTTATCCAAAAACTGAATTCACATAGCGATATAGTCTTACTGTAGAAAGGCAATAACATTTATGTTATGTGAGTCCTCTAATGTAAGTGACATGAAGTAGTCTGTGTGTTTTATTTGTGTTTATCTATACCTACTTCTCCAACAACTTACACCTGTATACTTAACTTGCAATGAGATGTATTTAATTCTGTGTCTTAACAGTTTTAAAATTGTTGATGCAAATGATGTAGCTCATAACTATAGTGAATTAGTCTTTGGAAGGAGGAAGGTAGATAAGAAGGTAACTCACTTTGTTCATATGTTTGCAAAAACTGGGGTCTGCTTAAAAACAAAACCAAAACTAAAATCACCTCCCAACTCCCAAAGTAGTTTTGGAGACTGTGTGATAGACTAAGTCAAAATTCTGGAGAATATTTTTCAGAGGAAATTTCTGAAAACAAGAGTACACAGAAGAAAAGTAATGTTTTAGTGTTGATACGTGTTTATTTTCTGAACAGGTAATCCACCTTTCAGTGAAGCCCCAAATTTTGCAGATCAGACAGGTGTATTTGAATACTTCATAAATGCTTCTGACCCAGGAGATCACGTGTTCACGCTCCGCCAGGTGGTGGTTCAGCGACCTATCACTTGGGCTTCTGATGCAGACCAGACCATCAGTGTCATAGGAAATTTTAAGTGGTATGTAAATACTCTTTTCTAGTGACATCTGGGGAAATGTCCTCCTTCCCAGTGTGAGTTATGACCAGTTAATCTGTCTCAAGCGTTATTTCTCTTGGACAGAAGGCTTTTGCCCTCTCTAGAATCGCTGTAGACATGTAGAAAGGGTGATTTAAAGGGTCTTCCAAAAGTCATTGAGCCCTGCTCAGGGCTGTTGCTGACTCTTGAGAGATAACTGTCTTTGTGTAAATGAATCTTAAAAACATCCAAGGATGGAGAGTCCACCACATTGCTTCGTAACTTGCCCACTGCTACACTGACTTGGAAATTTTTTCCCTAATATCCTGCTGGGCATATTTGTTCAAGCTGGTTTTTTTGAATAATGGATCTGGGTTGGTGTACTAGAAAGACCAAGTTAAAATCCTAATTCGAAGTGTGCACTGAGTTTCAAGATGTTTTTAAATCGGATCAAAAAAGTAATCAGTCTAAATTACTTAATTGCTTGATCGTTAGCGATGTGATCAATCTCATATCAATGAAATAGTCTGGGGATTAATTCAGTTACGTTTGTTGCAGACTGCCATCTTCTGAGCAGTTCCTAGAGTTGTGTGGATTTGATTCAACTACTACTTAAAACAATTTTATTTTGGGGTTAAACCTAACTGAGATTTACTGATTTGATCAGAGTGTGGTTATGACTGCAATTCTTTCTAGGAGTTATAACGATGGTAATTTGGAATTAAACAGTGTATTTTAGCATAATGTTTGTTTTAAAATTAAAAAGCATTTGGGAAAGAGCCTGTTAACTAATTGGTCTAGTAATAGTAAGTAATAATAAACGTCATGCTTAAAACTTTTTATTCTATTTGGAAGTCTAACTTAAATTCTTTTGATATGTTCTTTAAAATTGCTGTTCTGTCAAGTTTTTTCACTTTGACTGCATCATTGATCCCCCAAATGGTTTTTCAGAACAAGTTTCACACTTCTAATTTCTGACCTGGACAAATGATTGGATCTTGTGGCTGGAGGTTATTCTTCGCTTACCTGATGCATTCTTCTGCAGCCTTCTGTTAAACAAAGTTTCATATTTCTCTATAATCAACTTTCTCTCATTAAATAGATCATATTCAGTGATCCCTGTAACAGCTGCACAGGATGTATTCTTAAATTACTGTACGGAGATTTCTACAAACTTCCTTTTTCATTTTGCTTCCATTTCTTTCTGAATTTTCATCTTGTTTTCAGAACCAAGCTTGTTTCCTTGAACATTCATCTGATTATTCAAGTTTTACTGAACTGTAATGTTTCATAATGATAGTCTTCAATTTCAGGCCCTCTGATTTGTTTGCTTTATCCTCAATTTAACGCTCATCTTGTCCTAGGTAGGTGTATTCAACCATTAGAGCATGCTATTGAAATACTGAACGAACCTTGCACTGAATTTCTCTGTGGAATAATATTTGACTTCAGTCATCAAGGGCAAATTATGATGATTAAATGTCAGGATTATTTAGTTGGTTTTAGTTTGGATTTTAATCTTGTGTTTGTGAAAGGTTTTTGTTTCTGCTCCTGAATTTGTTACTGTTTTGCTCTGATGGTTTTATTGAACTTAGCTGTATCCTGAAAATATTTAACTCATTCTACATTGCTTCCAACCTCTTTACAATGGCTTAAGCAAGATGTGCAGGTCCCTTCTTTAATACATAGGGAGGCAAGAAAGAAATCTTGTTTGTATAGTAAATATGTGTCCAAGAATCTGCTACTTCTAATAGCATTATATTGCAATGAAATCTCAGGTAATTCTTACTATTATGTAAGAGATGGGGAGAAGAGTTGTTAAAATAAATGGTTTTTATGATTTAGTTATCAGTTGAGCTGATGTCATGTCATAGAGAATCTTTTAACATTTTGGAAATAATTATAGATAACTAGAAACTTCTTAAATATGTGACCTTGTGGCTGTATCCATATTACAAGTCCTTTCAGGTATGGGATGTAGCTTTTAAATTTGAATGTACATTAATAGAGGTAAAGAATGGCTTTTAGTTTTATTGTTAAGAGGCTTGTAGCACAGATTCGTGGTGAGGAAAGTTGTCTAAATTTTCTATGTGCCATTTGATTGTTCTGGTATTTCTTTGCTTTACTCTACTTTACAGCTGTTGTCCTATGTATAACACAGTGCTTTACTGTTGAGCTGAAGTATCATCTTAGGAAAATGAAATAGTTTCAACCTATTCGAACATTTTGTTTAAAAAAATTGGTTTAGCTTTTGGACAAGATGTTTGGATTACGTAAGACTTGGCCTGTATTAAAAATCCTAGAGGAATGAAGATCAAATTTTAACAGATGTATGCTATGACCTTGAATCTTGGATTTGATTTAGTTATCTAAGAGCAACTTTTCATTTTGTAGATCTGACAGTTTTTCTGTGGAGAAGCAAACATTCTGTTTGGTGGGTTTGGGGTTTTAAAAAAATAATTAATTGAAAGTTGCTGACAATACACTTTTTGGTATTGACTTCTGAGAATAATTGTTCTTCCTAAGAAAATCTGTGGATTCACAAGTGGTAAACAACCAGTCTAGACAGGTCCTGTGCATCTAGCACCTGCAGGTCACACTTAGAATTGGTAACTCTTTCCTCAGAAAGGTTGCTGTATTACACGAGGAATACTCTTCTACCTACTGCCTGCTCAAAAAATATTGCTTGCTTGTTAAAACACTAAACTTCTCTTATAGGGTAAACATGACAGTCACTTGTGATATCTACATAGAAAAACAACGTGATGGGGGCGTGTTTATTGCAGGAAGAGTTGACAATGGTGGCATATACGTTCGACGTACCACAGGAGTTTTCTTCTGGGTTTTTGCAGATGGTACCTACAGAGTCACTGGTGACCTAGGTAAGCAGCTCTCTGCTGAAGTGGATGCAGACATATGGACATGTCATTTTGATAGCCTTGATAAAAATGACTAACACTCAGATTTTGCAATTCAGTTGTCATCACTATGAATTTAACCCATTGTGCTCTAATGATGACCACATTTTGTATGTGGAGAGAGCATCTGAAGGCTACTGGCCTTTTTCTAATGACAAAACCTATTTTACACTAGCAAATATAAATTAATTTGCTTTTCATAAATACTCTGATACAATATTAATTACAGAAAGGTTTGATCTGTGTTCTTTTACTACACCTAAAAAGAGAATCCTGCTTGAAATGCAGTGATGTGTCTTGTAGAGCAGCATACATCTGGCTTAGGTGATGATGGTAAGTGGCCTCCTGTTTCCATAAATTATGCATTCTACTGTTAGTCTAGCTCAGTGGAGTGAGAACATGTTCTGCTTGTGATGTTAACATTCATTTGTGTTCATCTGTAGAGCACTTGACAGGCACGTGAAAGTGTGTTTGTCACAGTACTTCATCAGTAACTAAAAGTTCTTTTTAATTTGCCTTGAAACAGTGGCAGATTTTGTTGGTTAAATCCATTTCCTGTAACTTAATAAATATAAACTAAAATTTTCAATAGTTTCTGAGGAGTCAAATGCAACTTCTAGATCTGCATTGTGCCTGATATGAAGACAGCTTGTAATGACGCCTTTCACACTGTACTGGACACTAAAAAAGAAAGCTTTACGTTAGCTTCTCTTAATGTACCAATACTCCCTGGGGAAACTTCACAATATTTAACTCCGTGTCGTGGTTCAGCCCCAATTGGGACCAGACTAGACAGTTTCTCTCTCACTCCCCCCACCCTCCGAGAGAATAGGGGGAGATGATATAAGAAAAACGGCTCCAGGTTTGAGATAAGGACAGGGAGAAAATCCTTAAAGTTACCTTTACGGGCAAAACAGACTTGACTTGGGTAAAACTAATTCATTTATTTCTAAAACTAGCAGGAGAATGAGACAGGGAACAAGATAACCTCCCCCTATCCCTCCCTCTTCCCAGGATTAACATGATCTCTACTACCTTCCCCCGCCTTGAGTGGCACAGGGGGTGAAGAGGGAATGGGGGTTGCGGTCAGTTCATGATGCGTTGTTTCACGCTGCTGCTTCACAGCTGGGGGAAGAACTCCTCGCATTCCTCCCCTGCTCCAGCGTGGGGTCCCTCCCACGGGCCACAGTCCTTTGTGAAACTGCTCTGGCGTGGGTCATTTCTTTCTTCCACGGGGTGCAGTCCCTCCAGAACAGCTGTCCCAGCGGGCCCTCCATGGGCCACAGCCGCTTTCAGGCATCCACCTCCCCTGTGTGGGGTCCTCCACGGGCTGCAGGTGAATCTCTGCTCCTCCGTGAACCTCCATAGGCTGCAGGGGGACAACCTGCTCCACCATGGTCGTCACCACAGGCTGCAGGGGAATCTTGGCCAGGAGCCGCATTACTCCTCCCCTTCCTTCTTCACTGACCTCTGTGTCTGCAGCTGTTCCTCTCAGAAGAAAAATTCTTCACAACAGGCAGGCAGATGCCTCTCAGGATCTTTTTACATCTCATCTCCTCTCCACTTTTTGCTGCCCAGCAGGAGGCCAGAGGGTGAGGCCTGCAAGGCCCACAAGGCTCATGCCTCCCCCTCTCTGTCCCTGTTCAGCTGCTTCACATCTTCAACTCTGTAACTTAAGTTTCAGCTGTATATAAAAACGTATTCATGTTTAGGATTGACTCCAGTTGTTTTTTTTTTTTTGTTTTTTTTTAAATAGGACATAACAACATTACCCAATTAGTTTCTCAAGCTGTCAAAAATAAGTTTTTCCTAGATGAAATGAGAGGATTATGATTAGCCACCTCATTATTTCAGAGTGAAACACTTGTTACACACTATGATAATTTTCTTTTCTGTACAGCTGTTTTCAGTTTTCTAGAAGGGAACCTGAGTGTTAAATTAAGTTGCAGCTGAAACTGTCTACTGAATAATTGAAGAATCTACTTATAGCACTTAATTGTTTAAGTCTTCTATCCAGGTGTCAGTCACACACAATTTTTACTTAGCTTAAATTTTGGACTAGAACTAAGCAATGTGATGATGTGGCAACTCAAATCCTCTAATTTAAAAAAGTTCCAATAGAGGTAATCCTTATCTTGGGCCAAACTCCCAAGAGCATTGGGGATTTTGGTGGAAGAACACTTACAAAACAGGAGAATGCACAATGTAGAGTCCAGGTTTGCACATGAAGCTTTCATGCTGCAGTTGAAATTAGTAAAATGTAAGTCCTGAACACTTTTCAAAAACAGGTGTTTTTCCTTTTGCTTGGTATTTATCAGTCTCAGCAAAAGAGTGAAGTAACACTTTGCTAACCTTGAGCATGTTTTGCAGCTGGAAAAGAAATATTAATGAAAGGAGTTGCTGGTGTCCGGGATAATGCATGGCACACAATTACTCTCAACATTCAGGTAAGGACAGAGGCAAAAAGCTAGAAAACCAGTTATAAACATCCAGTCCTAAATGATCTAGACAAACTATTGCATTAGTCTGCCCTATCTAAAACATAAATATAATCTCTGTTATTTTGAACCTTTACTAAAGTACCCTACCAAGTTCTGCTGCCTGTTATTTAAAGAGATCTTGAGAAACTGGAGAGGGTGTAGAAAATAACTGGAAAGATGAGTTGAAAGCTGGAAATAGGACTAGAGAAGCAAATATTTTCTTTAATGAGAAGATCATGACCTGATTTCTTGTTCTGAAGACTGTCAGAAAACTGCTGAACTAGCCTGTTTTACAAATCTGGCTCCCACCAATTCCCTTTGCATGCAAAGGCCTTGTTTGTGGAGCTGGTTAAGAACTGGGGAGTTCAGATGAGCTGCCATCCTTCTTTGCTATACTGAAAAAACACTGGCCTAGTGTTGCTGTAAAAATGGGTGACAGTTAATGAGAAGTCTGTCCACATTTTTTGCCTTCTCCCCCCACTCCACCCCTTTTGGCCATAGTCACTTCGTGAGAAAGGTAGTTCCAAGCTCTGCTTTAAATATACCTGTGCACTTATCTTTGTGTAACGTTCATGCAAGTAACTAAAAAGATTTAAGTTCCTCTACTGAATGCCTAATCCCTTCGCTTAATGTAACCTTTGCAATGGCAACGTGGCCTGAAATGTAGGGAAGCTTGAATCCTATCTGGGGAGATCTTCTACTGAACCAAACTGTCTTTTAAAATTATACACCGAGTCTTTCCATTGTCCTAAAATGTCAGTGAGTATTAAAAGCTGTTTTTTCTTTTGTCATTTCACATTGGGAGACAAACAGATGCTGGTACCTGAGGCATTCACTGAATGAACGTAGTTTAGTTTGGCTTTTGTACACTCACGCTTAGGGCAGTGAGTGTAAAATGGACCAAGCCATTTGTTAACCCGAATGGGGTATTGAAGATGAACGTAAACCGTTTAAAACACGAAATAGTGGTGGTAATTTTAAAATGATGATGCCAAAACCTTCCATCTGTGCTGTTAAAGTCTTTTGTACCAAATATGCATTTGATGTAATGACAGAAGTGCAGAACCCTCTTTAAAGAATTCTCATGCTGACTCCTTTTACCTGTGTCTGTAATTGTCGTTCAAATTAAGAAATGCAAGTAAACTGAAGTACTTTTTTTCCTAAATATTGTTCAGTGGAACACTGGCAAGATAAATTGTAACTTTTCCTGAAACTGTTTTTAATTTTAATGGCAACGTGATACTTTAAAGTTCTGCTGGCCTCACTTCCTCTCAGCTTAATGACTAAAATACATCTCTTTCCTTTTGACTTTTGCCTAATTCTGTAGAATGTGTGCCAGGTTTATCATACCCACTTAAGATAGTTCTGCTGTTTGAGGGAGCCTGACACAAGTGGAAGAGGGAAAAACAGTTTACCTTTCAGATTCTACACTGAGCTGTGAGTTAGGGGAAGATGAGCCTTTTCTACATTCATTGCGAAGGAATTAGATCTGTTTCACAGAGCTGATAGGCAGCAGAGGATTCTGTGCAATATTTAGAAGTGCCTCTGCATGGGAAATGTATGAAATGTAGTTCAAAGTTGACTTGACATGTTTCTGCCTTGTCTCTCCTCCCGTGTGAGTGAGCTCTGGATTTTACAAAGCTAACTTTTTCCTTTTTTTTTTTTTTGACAGGGCACTTCTGCCTCAGGACTGCTAAATGGTTATCCACTCTGGGAGAATGTCACTATTTCTAAACCAAGTAATGGCTGGGCTGCTATTGGAACTCGCTCGTTTGAGTTTGCACAGTTTGACAACTTTCATGTTGAAGCTAGTTGAGGTGGCTTTTGCACTTGGAGAACCGAGTTCTCATATTACTTTGAATAAGAGCCAGTTCAAACTTTGAGGGCAACTTAATGCTATGCTGAGATTGATCTGTTGGCAAGGAATCTGAATTCTGTCCTTATTATTTGTTAGAGGTTTACTTGAATAGGTATCAACGTGACTGTAACTTTATCCTCTGGTTGCTATGGGATTTTTGCCCTTCAATTTTCAGGGGTGAATTTTAGTTCAAGGTCATGATGAAAACAAAATTATGGATTTAAATATCTTTTAACAACAATGTCTTAACTTCTCAGTTCACTTTTAGGATAACTTTAGAGGTTAAGAGAAGCCAGAGGCATCTCAAGCTATATTTTTAGCACTCAAATGGTTGTGTCCATTCTTTTCACTCCGAAAGAAAGAATTAAATGCCAGTAAGCCTTATGAGCCAGTGGCCCCATACTTTTGTAGGTCTGTCATTCTCAAATTTCATTTACGTTAAGTACCTAGTTTTTCTATAGTAGAAGAAAAAATATTTTGTCTGTTTTTCTGCTACAGTCTGAGGCTAGACATTACAGTATTCCAAGTGCATTTGATTACTTCCATTGCCAGCCTTAAAACAGATCATATTTTCAGTGGAATGGAAGTGTGCCTTATGGCTGATCAAGCAGTGCAGGATGTGCCTTACTTCTAAACTACCTCCTCTTTCCAATGAAGAGTTGAAGTGGATGAAAAGATACCATAACTTGCAGTTCGTTAATGATAGCCTTGTGAGGTTTTTTGCATCGTGCAAAGAATAAAAACTTTACATCACGGCCAGCCCTCTCTCACTTTTGATCTAAAGCTTAGAGCAGAAAATAATAAAAGTATAACAATGTTATTTAGCTTATTATATTCCTGTAGCATGGAGGAGATAGGGATGCTATCACATCCTGGTATAAAAGAAAATAAAAATAATCTTCACCCTTAAGAGGTTGAAATCTATTCATAAGGTAAGTGATAGCAGGTGGATGCAGACAGAATTGTTTAGTACGCCAGGCGGTGGTATGGACACAATAGTGTCTGTTTTTAAACTTTTCCTAGGCATCATGGAGTAAAGTTCAGAGGGAATTTTTGATCCTTGGGGAAGGAGGGATTCTGTTTTGTTGTTGCTTCATTGGTTCTTTTCCAAGTTACTGTGCTACAAAAAAAATAATTGAGAATATAATGAGGTACTGAATGGAATTTTCATCACAGACATTCCAAACTCAGTTAGCTTCTGAATTTTTCTTTGTTGGTCAGTTTGAATGAAGATGTCTATTGCCATAATGAAATATGCGTCCCGTGTCAGTCTGCTTTTCACATTCACATCCTCTTTAATTGACAAGCAGGTAGTTCCGCGGACTTGATAGGGCACTAAGAGCTGTATGAGGCTATCTGTAGCAGGCAATACCTTATCTTTAGAAAGAGCAGTATACTTCGATTTATAAATATTATTATTCTGATCCACTTTATTTTGAAGGCTGATTCCAGTAAGTGTTAACTTTAGTCTTTGAAGTTGTCATCTAATATAGAGTTAATGTAATATGAGTCTTTACTGGAAAATTACTTTAAAGTTTATCTTCCAAATTAGCTTTTGGAGAAAAGATCTCATAATTCCATCTCTAATAAGTAAAAATACTTTCTCTTTTAGCTGTTACACTGATCCTGCTATTGATTGGTTATGAGTCATGCACATGTGCAAATTTCATACATGCTGGTAACCTTCAAAAATGATCCAAACCACTAAACTTTAAAACTCTTGTAGAAGGCTTCCAAATATTAAGTAACTATCTACTTAACTGGGTGAAAAATGAAAGCCATTCTTCTACTTCAGTTTCATTTGGTGATTGAAGTATGGATGCAAATCTGTTCATTACTTGCTCGATTTCAAAAGGGATGTCACTAGTAACTCCGGTCCTTATATTCAAGTAATATGAGTATAGGAGAAGTACTTCTCAGAATAAACTTTTTTTTAAGCTGTGATGGGTTTTCCTAGTAGGATACTTCTTGGAGACTTCCTGGTAGCTTGTGTGGTTGCAAGCAATGTTTGTGTAAGAGAGAGATCAACAATCGTGCAGTTATTCCAAAGGAGCTGTCTCGTTTTTTACCTTTTAATGCACTAGTGTAATAAACTGTACTATATTGTGTACTAAACACAATGTATTTTATCACTGGAAGTGTTGATTTTTTTTTTCTAATCTTAAATTATAATGTTAGAGGATTAAACTGTTATGAACAGAGTAAGTGATTTAATGGTGATATAATGCTATTCATCTTTATGTCTGTAATTCTTCACCCTTCAGCAGGCTGTAATATGTTTGGCAATAACAAGCTGTCAGATCTTTCACTGAGGGGTGAATTTATGTTGTTGATTATAAATACTAATCATTCCAAATGGGCAAATAAAACACTTAAAAAACCTTTATTTGTGTAGAATGCTTCTGTAAATGGGTCTTAGTTTTCTCCAGTAAGAAAGCTGACAGTTTTTCCGTTGTCATTCCAGATAAATATGCTTGGCATTACCTTAATTGGGCTGGAAGATTTTTTCTGACACTCTGAATAGCCAAACAGTCCTCGTTAACAAACTTCTCAAAATCCATATGTATTAGGACATGTGCTGTTGATAAAATATTTTTTTTTTATAGCATTCAATATACATCAATATACATTTTGCTTCTTTCTGGTTTTTGGGTGATTTTTTTTTTTTTTTTTTTTTTTTTTTTTTTTTTTTTTTTTAGGGGTTTTAA